>ATSW01011226.1:0-12029 GCA_000444245.1 Botryllus schlosseri
GTGTCGAATTGTCCATGGTCGATGAGACCAGAACTCATCTATTTATTCTTATGCTTTCTATATGCATTAAAATCGCCAGTAGTCACGTTATGAATAATTGCTTGGATCTGTATTGTGATCGCGCGAGGCACGAACAAATGTTCAAATTCATGTGTAAATTTCGTCACTAATAATAATAGCACCTATTACTATCAAATATTTTTTGCATGTGATTCACCAGTGATGAAGGGGGTGTATTCCAAATTTATGGCAGGTTATTAGGGCTAATTCGTATTAGTCACGATGTTGCATGCTGTCATTTCCCGACCTCCCATCATGATTGTCTGTATGGTGGCCAGATATTGGAATCACCCAAACGTACCAGAAATAAATTTCTTTCGTGAGACGTACACGATTCCAAGTTGGTATTTCTTTAAAGGATGCGTCATTTTCCTGTGCAGTTCACATCTCTACTGTCGGGCTCAGATTGCAAATGGTACTACTCTATTAAAATCATGAAATCAAGTCGCATTAAACAAGAGCGCAGCGTGAAGGAAATTCCAAGATGACATAAAATCTCTCACAAATATCTGAGTCAATTAGTAAATTCAATTTGCATGTTGTCGGCCGCCAACACATACTAGTTGAACTACTTCATACTACGACCGCAGGTTGACCACCTCTCATCTACACCAATGCTTTATTTCGACTCGGTACAGCAGTATTAATCGTCGGGGTATAATTTTACGAGAGCAAATCAACAGTGAATTGAGCATCCACCTGTTGAGTAGAATCTCTTTTTAGCGCAGGGGTCACCAACACGCGGCCCGCGCCCTGATTTGAAATTTTGGAATAACGCTTAGTAAAGCATTTTGAAATGCTAAAATTGGTTCCAGTTTAAACATATGGTTGTTGTTGTTGTTGTTGTTGTAAGCTATTCTCCTGTGCTCAATATCACTATTCATCACTAGCTTGATTCTCTCGGTGAACGTCGTAGCGATATGACGTGCCTTCAGCGCGATGATTACGTGTGCGAATTAGTCGGGAGAAAGCCTTGTAATTAATTCCAGCGGCATTTGTCTCGCATTACAGCGATACTGTGTGTCCATTGCTTTAGTTGTAGCCAGACGTTCTAAAATGAGCGGATCTGGCGGGCATAAGCGCCCAGCTAGTGAGGAAGCCGAAGGTCCTGCATCAAAAGGTAGGAGTAGCGGATCTGTTGGCCACTGCCCGGATGACACCTCGGTAGTGATTTCAGGAATCGCTAAACCTCTGCGACGGTACAACCCGATTACTATCAATCGCAGTTTAGTGCGAGTCATTGGCGGTGCGTACAAGGAGATTAAGGTCCTTCCCTCGGGAAATCTTTGTGTAGTTTGTTCGAACTCAAATCAGGTGACGAAACTCTTGGATGCACCGATCTTGGAGAGGGGAAGATTAAAATTGAAATAAAGGCAGAGCTATATCGTAGTAAACCAGTGGAATGTCGAGGCGTCATATCGGATGTTCCTATCGATCTATCCGACCAGGAAATACTTGAAGCTCTTGAAAGCTCTCGTGTCACGTTCGTACGTCGCTTTCCGTATCGTGGTGTTAAAGGTCTAACGAAGAGTACCTCTGGTATCTTATGTTTTGCGTCTCCCACTCTACCTACCAACTGTGGTGCAAATAGGTTTTCTTCGATTCCGGACCAGGGTCTATAATCCGCCACCCACTCGGTGTTTCAATTGTAACCGTTTCGGGCACAAAGCTAAGTATTGCAGGAGCGCACAGAGATGTACGAAATGTGGGAACAGACATAGGGCCTACATACGACAATTGTAATAATGAACTACATTGTGTCAATTGTGACTTAGCCCACTCCGCGGGATATGCGGGATGCTCCCGGTTTAAGAAAGAGGCGCCAATTCAACCTATTATGGCTAATGATAAGGTAAATTATTGGGACGCGCGTAAATTGGAAGAACAGAACACCGCCCCTAAAGAAGCGGTAGTTGCTGAGACACGATCAGGAAGCTCTGTACGTCTGAACACAGAGTCGCATGCACCTACAGAACGAGCATCGAAGCCCGTTGCGGAATCGAACGCCGTCCCCGTGCACAGTAAATCACAGATCTCGCATGCCTTGCCCAAACAAATGGTAACATAACGATCCCAACCGAATCCTTCTTCTCCTTCATTGCAGAAGTGATCAAAAATACCCTGCTTTCATTTGCGGAGAATAAGACAGTTGATATCGAATCGATCATCGCGAAGTCCGCGGGAGAAAACCTCGGTATATCCGTACCGATTCCCAGAAAAAATAACGAAGTAGCAATGGACTTATCTGCCAACAGAGCAACTACACCAAATAGGCCTACTATAGCTTCGAATGTAGAACCGGTCATCTCCATCCCTGACGTGCAACGGTTTGAGCTACATGGCTCCACCTTGGCGACACCATCTATTGCCTCTATTACCAACCCGAGCGCCATTGCAACTCACAATAGTTCAGCTATTCCTGACTCCAATGTATCGAGTAACGGAACACAATGCCGATAAGAATCATGCGATGGAACTGTAGAGGGATATACCGGAAAATCCACGAATTGAAATATTACTTGGAAAATCTTGACAAAATGCCCGACATCATTGCCCTGCAGGAAACGCACCTGGTCGATAAGTACACGCCCAGAATTGCGAATTACAAACTTATTAGAAAATATCGCGACCAGCACGGAGGTGGTGTCTGTATCTTTGCCAGACAAGGCCTGTCTTTCTTCGAAGTCCCCGTAGACAACATTTATCCTATAGAGGCCCAGATTATCAAATTGCACGATCTGAAAATAATGAACGTGTAAATCCCACCGAATCGAGCAATTTCACACGCTCTCTTCGAGCGATGCTTTGCGCAGCGCAACTCGAGAACGATCCTGTTGGGTGACTTCAATTCTCACCATCCAATATGGCGCAGTGGCGATATCAATACGAATGGTCGTCATCGTCACTCAATACTAGACGATAATGACTTGGTTGTTATCAATACAACAACGCCAACTCGTATTGATATTTCCGTACCGAGTACCACACGGACTTCACTTTTAGACCTATGCATTGCATCCAGATATATCGCCCCGAAGGTTGTAACCTCGGTGACGGACGAACGAACGAACTATTGGGGAGCGACCATTTTGTTGTTATGAACGACTTGCAGTTATCCAGTCATGGGGATGATTCCCATTACCGGTCTTGATCCTCCAAGAAAGCCAACTGGAACGTCTTTCAAAAGCTATGTTCGCAATACTCTAAAAATCTAGACGAGATTACTATAGAAAAGATCAGCAACTCGATAATCAAAGCCGCGACCGAAAGCATACCCCTCACAAAACCTATCAAAGGAAAGAGTTCTGTCTCATGGTGGAACGAGAGTTGCTCCAGGGCGGTTCGCCGGAAACGGGCGGCCTTATGCAAATTGAAGCGATTGTTTGCGATTCCGCATGTTTTTTCTATCCTTTATTTGATAACGTTTTTAGAGGAGTCAGGTCGTCCTTCAACTGTCCTTATTTGTATTTCGTGTTTCTACTAATTGATTTGTACGATTTTTAGTGATTTTGATTGTTTGATCACTCTTTGATTATATTTTCGCTAGTGTATAAATTGCCCTCGTTACCGTTGTCCCGGTCTCCATACCATCGAGCAATCGCATCGCGAATCTCACTCTCTTGTAGTAGCAAATCTGAAGCTTTCATTGTGTATAATTCGATTTGGGTTGCTTGATTCGTTTTGATACAAGACTGATACGCAAGGTTAGCGAGTCCAAGAGCAGATTCAGCTGAGCAGACAGGATTCGACGCCTGCTAAATCGGCACTCATTTACAGCGGAGTGTCGCGTCGAAACAATTCGCAATAAGGTTGTCCGGAATCAATTCGCCATGGTTCGGGCGCAGGCATTCAGTCTACATTCAGGACTCTGCCGCCCACCATGGATTGATCGCCTCTGCTTCGCGTTGAATCTGCTACATCTTATGTTGTTACGAAGTTGTATGCTACATGAGACGCCTCAAAGATTGCGACGACGGATTCAACTTCTTCAATGGCAGGATTTTCGCAGCAAGATTTTTCCTATAATGATGGCCGTCATCACACGTGGATCAAGTCGGTAACGTTGGAGCCGCGTTCGGTTCTCCGTCCCGACAACGTTTCATCGCTCGTGGAGCTGCTGGACGCCTCTCTCTCGTGATAAGTGATTTAGTCTTATCATTAGTAGAGTTGCTTGACGCCTCTGTACGATTGAAAGTGATTTATTCGTATCACTAGTATAGAATTGCTGAACGCCACTCTACCATTTAAATGTGATTTGCTCTCATCACCAGAAGAGTTGCTGAACGCTTCTCTACCATTCAGAGTGGTACATTGAACGTTATTGAGATGGGAGGCTCGATAGCTTCTAACACGATGAACATTAAGTTTAGTCCCTGTGTATTGGAATGATGACACTGGCATTAGTCGGGAATGGAATCGTCTGTGTACGCCTTTTGAACAAATTTAGTTGATCACGGACCCAAGTCGCTCAACTTGATGGCTTCACCGGCTGATCCATCTAACTATTCTCTCTCAACGTTGACTGGGCGTGATATAAATATTAATTACCTTTCTTTGGTTAGCGATCTCGATACCCCGTGATTCACGCAATATGTTACACGACCACTAGGGTTGTTCAGAATTGACCGACTTTCAAAAAGTTTGTACGATTTGCCTTGCCTTATACCTTAAAAACAAATTCTGGCTACTTTTTTTTGTAATTCATCCCCTGCATCCGTGTGCATTTTGCCGTTTTTTCATGCACCAAAAAAATTCTTCGGAATTTGGGGATTCCCCCGTTGTGAGTGACTCGACAGCAATCGCATGTGTTCTCATTGANGTGAAGCGGATGTTCTAGCGTTGATGACGCGCTAGGCACGGCAGTGAAATGGGGATCATTGATTACTCAGGTGTTTTGCTGCTTTGTTGTTGAAGAACTGTGTTTACGATTGAGGTGCAGGACTTNCCNGGTNGCTTTTTGNCTNANGCTGTTAGCGAGTCTAGCGCAGGATTAGTGATTATAGTATTGTAGCAGTATTGNATTATTCGATCTAATGGACCTGATACTCTTTCNTGTCTACNGGNATAGAAAACAAAGCTTGTAAATGTNTTTTCCAGTGACNGTGNAAAACAGNCAATCGGTTGCTCNGANTTTTATGTTANTTCCTAAGANAGCAATNTACTGGTNGGAGTATTTCCAATTTAGGAATNNTTATCTTCCAGAATCAATAACTNGATCTAATCCGNCTATTCTTGCNCAAGTTGTGCAGTACGGTATGTGTTTGACCTNAGAGAACTGAAATGTTTCCAACTANTNTTTGTTGCTTGACTGAGTTGATGTATATTTATTTTTCTAGGATTAGCTCTAGTGCNAAATGTCTAAAAAAAAAAGAAAATTGCCATTTAGTGATATAGTATCAAAGAAAACTAGAAGATCATGGTCGCAGACACAGCATTTCCTAGCTGGGCCATCTGAGGAAACATTACGAGATCGAAGCTGCTTACTCTTAGGAAAGTTATGTAGTATGTGTTACACCTAAGAGAGCATTCATATGCGAAAAATGAACCAGTAAAGTTACACATCCAGGACGTAGGAGATGAAGTACGGTAATAGGTTTTTGGTTCCTGGCTGCCACAAAGACCATCACACAAGTCAATGCCATTGAAAGATTAGAGACAGTGTGAAAACAGAAACCAAATGGCTGTCACTAAAGGAAACTGCAGGCCAGCAATATGTATCAAGAAAACAAAGTNACTTTGAAGCCAAGTTGAGTAANCTATGGGCATNGAGGAGCTCCTGACGCGATGACGACAATTGAAGCAAGTACACTTCTCTCCGGCGATAAGAAACATGAATACATAACATTTTATCAGGATCAAAGGGGTCCGTGATTAGCAACGATTGGTGGTCAAGATGCAGTGTTGAAAGTGAAAACCATGCTGCAAAAGAGACGGACCATGAGTGCGAGAGAGTTCACCAGCATCAAGTAGCGATGGTGAATTTACCGAGGTTCATCTATATCTTCGCCAGTTGCTGACACTTCCCACAGCAGTGATTTCAAAGTGGCGCAGTCGACATCTGGTCATTCCTTTAAATTTGTGACTCTAAAAGCGCCTGTAAACCTATTCAACGGCCAAGACCTATTTCAGGTTTTTGTTCGCTTGAAAGTCAGCGATAATGCTGCTACCATGATAACTGCAGCACTGATTAAAGCTTGCGATGGTGACTCTAACGGCTTTCATCTTTCAAGATCTGGAACCTATCGACAACGCATTGCAAATCGTTTCAAAATTTCTGAGTCTATTCTAGAAAATATAGAAAACGATTCACCAAAGCACATTGCATTGCACTGGGATGGAAAGATTACTAGGAGTCGTTTCGGAGAGCAATTTGAGGCCTTGGCATTCGAACTCTGGAGAGTGCTACAGGAAAAGCACAGGCTGATCTGTCATTTCAACTGCTGGAACTTTATAATTTAACAAAAAATGTCAGAGCTCTTGTGTTTGACACAACATCCTCAAACAATGGAAAAAATAAAGGTGCAGTTCTGTTACTTGAAGGATTGATAAACAGGGAAGTTTTCTACAGTGATTGTCGCCATCATGTTCATGAACTAGTCGTCCGGGGGTCTGGAAGTGAAGTGTGTGTTTGGATCGGCAACCACAGGCCCTGAAAACACAGATTTTAATACCCTCCAAGAAGTGGAAAGATATTGATCAATTAAGAAGCTCTAAAACACTACAGTTTGATGAAGGCAGCGGGTTGGCGATGAAAGCTGATGAAGCAAAGCAAGAAATAATTCCACTGATTAAGCCATATAATAGAAAGCAGAAAGAAGTCTTGATAAGAGATGACTACAGAGAATGTGCAACAGGTGCCTTGGCGATTTTAGATGACCATTATGTTGATAATCGTTTTCGCAAGCCCGGCGCTACTAATAGCACTGGATGGATGAGTCAAGTGCTGTACTGTCAAAAAATGTTCATGTGGAGTGAGCAAATGAGCTATTCTGAAGAGTTCATTAGAGAGTTGGTACGAATAAAAACATTCATTGCCCTGTTTTATGTCCCAGCTTGGTTGAAAACTGGTATTGCATGTGACGCACAGCGTAATGATCTCAAATTCCTTCATGACATGACAGACTTTTCATCATGCGATTTCACAGTTGCTGATGTGGCATATGAAAAGATGTGAAAACATCATTGGCATCTGACCTAGGAAACGGTGGTATCTACAATGTTCTCGGCTAAACCAACGATTCCTGACAAAGTGAAGGAAGCGATGGCTGCTAAATTGCTGCAAATGCCAATTCTTGAACAATTTCGCAGAGGTATACCTCTGAGTCTAATCTCTGACTCTGTCTCTGAGTCAATGAGTATGGTTGCTTTAATTGGGCCGAAATCATGGTTTCTATTCTATGCTAGACATGTCGAACATGATTGGTTGAGTCTTCCAGTTTTGGAATGGCATACTGATCCGCATTTTGTGACTGCTCAAGAATTTGTAAGTAGTGTTGAAGTAGTTAACAACGCGGCAAAGCGTTTTGTNAAATTGAATACCGACTTTGATGCNTTCAAAACAGATGACAAAGAACNGCGNGCGAGCCTCTTACAAGCCGTGGAAGATAACAGGAACAGATATGCCGATTTCTCTAAAGCAACCATTTCATCCGGACCTGATTTAAGTAGTATTTGCCAAGTTGATCTGTTTTTTTGCCTTTTTGTTTCGTTTCCTTTGAACAATGTGATGTTTATAATGTGGCTGTGAGTGAATGATACATTTACAGTTGTATTCTTGCACGTGGTGATCCCGGCAATTGATGAATAATCTCGGGTAGGGTTGAGGAGTGTAGGAGAGGTGATCCAACAAAATGACTATCAGTCTTAGGCAGTTTTGAGGAGTTCTAAGGCAGTGTGGGACAAGAAAATGGTGTCCTGAACTGACAATACTTTCTATAGTGAGGTTATGTAGCACTCCGACCGCAATAGCTACATAAAACCAGCTTATATATGATGTTTTACTAGCCTAGTCCGAATAGCGACACTCAAATTTTAGGGGAATCCCCTATTTTTAGCCGATATTCTTCCAGCTCAATGTGCACACGGATGCAAGGGATGAATTACGAAAAAAAGTACCTAGAACATGTTTTTATGGTATAAGGCATGGAAATCGGACTGAAAACCACGACATTTTGAAAGTCGATCAATTCTGAACAACCCTAACATACTCGTTTAATGTCGATTTCTTTATGCTGTCAGCGCCATGCATATAGGGTAGTCCGAAGTTGTAATGCAAATAATTTCAACCAAATAACTAATAATGACGGGTAAATTGTAATATATGAAAAAGGTTCACAGAGCAGAACCATAACCAGGGTTCGTTTGTGAGCGTGAACCTCTAAATTTCTAGGGTCCACAGGAACGCGAACGTGAACCTCAAGTCCACACCATCTCCAGTACGAGTGCGTTTCCTACCGCGTACGATTACATGAAAAATGCCCAATTAATAGGCTTATGATACTAAAGTCTGTTGACCTCAAAGTTTTTCTCTAATGCAGTGGTTCCTAACGTGGGTGATATGAGTGGACGATCTTGAAAAACAAGAGGCCAAAAATGCACCAACCCCCCGGTAAAATGGCCTTTTTTTAGTAAATTCAATAGCGATCAGATTTAGGTGAATGAATTTCCCGATTATATGTCCTCTTTACCGGATCCGTAAATATGGGAGGCGAATAGTTGTGTCGAGATTGATAAGGGGGCGATGAGATGAAAAGGTTGGGAGCCACCGCCCCAAAGCAAGGGTGTCAAACATCAGGCCGCGAATCAATGCTGAGTAATGGGGGAAAAGGGAGTGTGACGGAGAGGAGAAATCTGAGTACGGCATTGGGTCCGGGAACTAGTATTAAGGGGTTCATGAAAGGGAGACGCTGAACTACATCATCACGAAACTACAAAACGATAATATTAATGACGCGGTGAGTGGACTGCGACTACCTTGTTTATGGTCATAAGTTAGCATAATTTAGACAGGAAATAGCCTAAACAAAGTGGGGCTTGATGTGATGACCTCATTCATTTATTTCAATCATCGGCTGCTTAAATATTTGGGGTTCGTGCAGCACGCTCATAACTTGGGAGTTCCGTGATCGAAAAGGTTTAAGATCCCCTACAATAGGCAAGTAAACTGCCAGGATCCAAAAGCGTTTACAACGTATTTTTCACACGCAGGATTTGTAGTATTTTCTATTGATCTCGCAATACCCTTAAACGTAGATGGTTTAACCGATTCGAGGAGGACCACCACGATTAAGCTCAACCATGGACCATGTACCCCATAACGTGAATCCGGTAAATTCGCGGCATTCCTTTTTGATCTTGCGAGAATTCACCGACCCCATAAGCAATGTTCCCTCTAAGATTCGCACGTGCGCAAATGCGCAGTGCTGACACGGTCTCTGCGCACAGAAAATCTAGGTTGCGCACAAAAAATCCGAAGTGATGACCTTTTTTTAGTCGTTACACACTGTTGTTCAAGGGTCTGCGCAGTGAGTTGGTGAGTGTGCGCAGACTCGTCAAAAATTAGAGGAAACATTGCCCATGAGGGCGTCGCATTTTCGAATGTAGTTTGGAGGCTGATCCATCGTAGCGTGTCTTAGTGAGAAAGAGCGAGTTTTAATGTGTTGAATATATGTGCTCTAGGTTTAGTAGCAACGCACCTTCTCGATTATAAGCGATCGAAAAACTAGATACCCGAAATTCTAATAAGGTAGGGTTACCATGCGTCCTCTTTTAAGAGGATTTTTCCTCTTTTTTGACTTTTTTGAAAGTGTCCTCGGAGGACGCCCAAATGTCCTCTTGTTTGAGATTTTGTCCTCCTTTTTTTAGAATTTTGGTTAAATACAGGGCCAAATTCGACTGAAATACCGTAAATCAGCACTGAAGTAACGCTCCGACGGGTATTTCAGGAGCTGAGCGGGAAAGTTGACTTTTTTTTAGTCGACCACCGGAGAATGTGGAAGGGAAACTGTACTTCGGGAGTCGAGCGTGAAAGTTGACATTTTTAAAAAATATTTTTATATTCCTTTAGTCAACCAACGGAGAATGTGGAAGAAAAACTGTATTTTGTCTTTTTTTCAGTCAACCGATAACAATGTCAGTAGGGGTCTCAGCTTTCCCGTGGCCACTTACTGGCCACAGATTTTTTTGTGGCCGGCCACGAATTTCTCGTGGCCGGCCATGAAAATGCGTTGTCTCGTGGCCGGCCACAGTCAATTTCATGGCCGGCCATGAGAATTCATCGTGGCCGGCCACGAGTTCATGGCCAGTTCGTGATTTTGGCACATCTAGTTGGATCAAAATCCGCCCTTTGCATCCAATTTGACAATAGTCAACTAGATCTTCTTCATTTACAATACGAACTTGCTGGTGGCAAGGTTTGTATAGACGACTTCCACTATATTATCGCACGTACATAAGTTACATTACCACTTTATTGAGTAGTTTAGGGATGGGTTCAAAATTTGCACGGCTTTACACGTGTTACCTTCTCTGCTCGCTGTAGAAATGAATTTAATTCCCACTGACTATTGAAAAAGTACTCTGGGACGGTGCGTTGTAAACTAACACCGAAACATACGTTCCTTGAACTTTCTAGAATCTAGATATATATTTGATACAGTAATGTATGAGCGTACTGCGTACATCTTATTGCTCGGTCAGACAAACGTCTTTACATTGAAACTGGTGTCCACACAGCTTCCACGCCAGGCGATCAACGCAATGGGATTGCGTGAAAGATAAAACCGTGGTGCAGACTCGATAGCCTTGCAGTTTCTTCGCATCTCCGTCGCCCAAGCCCATTAGCGATGGAAACGTAGATAATCTGACTCCCTGCCCTCCTTCGTTTTTTACATAAAGAAGCCGTCATATTTTGCTACAAAAAGTTTGTTTATTCCGTTACCAATTTCACAAAATCTGTAGCAATTGAAGATATGATTACAATCATTCACAATTCATATACAAGTAGTTGCATGAATGCAATGTGTCCGGTACATGCTTTTCACAGAAAACACCCAGGGGCACGAGAGATCGGATGCACTTTGCACGGCGATAAGTATTTGCACTGCATTCAAATGTCGAATTATAATGAATGATTGGGACTTGTCTGTGTCATCAAGATTGTTCGCTGAATTGCACATTGTTCCCTGCATCAACCACAAATATATCATGCCTATTGGTCAATTCGCAGGCTTGACATGAGCATTTTTTCGTCGATCGATGGCGCTGCATTTGATGTCGCATCGATCGATGCTGCTGCCTTAGATGACGCAAAGTATCTGAAGTTTTCTATTATTATAACAGTAATTTAATTATATAGCAGGCACATTTACATCCTAAGCCCACCACATCGGTTAGCAGCTTGATCTAACAACGACATGCGATACAAAACGATCCTTGCACCCAAGTAATCAAGTATCCTCTGGCTTACACGGCATCGTTAGTGACTGCGACATGTATCTCATTCGTATTTGCTTCAGCCTGGAAGAACGGCACCTAGGTGGATATACAATATACATTATACATACAAATTATATAGGATCGGAAACGTGACCAAAATCAAATTTCTGGGAACAAAGCCCCACATTTTACCAATATTACCGGCAGGTTAGGCTACATCGTTGTCTTTATTCTACATCCACAGCACATCTGCAGTGTGTCAAGTTGACGTGCTGCTACAGCATAGAAATATTCTTAGATGCATCGACACAATTCTCATCGTGCAAATGAGTGCAAGCTCCATTGATGTTGAGGATCTCGAACGTCGTATGTATTGTATAGCAGTACGATAATCAAATATGTATATAACCGCATATAGCGGAATTATCATAGACCTGATACAGAGAGGAAGGATTGTATCAGCCTGGCATTATCAAATTCACAGCTATTCAGCTATACGAAAGATAACAAACTATGGAATTGTTTGCAACTAC
>ATSW01011228.1:0-16200 GCA_000444245.1 Botryllus schlosseri
CGCTCTAGGTATCATACTTTCGTTGGCATCTTATTTGGTCCTTTTCTTTGCAGACGCAATCCTTTTGCGGACAGCACTGATGATCAACAAATTTACCATTCGGTCTCAGTACCATGTTTCCAGGGTCTGCACATGAGCTCGTATCGTTCCGATAGTTGTCGCAAACTTCTTTCAACATTTCATCGGTCTAAATGTTGGGAATCAAGACTGCTATTATAGTCGAGTTATTTTGAAATGCAATGAATCTGGTTCTGATTTCTTTAACATCAAGTAAAATGATGGGCCGGGTGTGAAAATAGCTCACATTTGCAATATTTGTTAGTTAATAGCCTAAATAAAAAAAAATCGGCTCCAAACAATACACAGCTCAGCAAGGGTCGGAGGTCGTGGTGGTAGTTCACAAGTTGACAAAATTCACATTTAGAGATAAACAATCTAAATTCATCTAAGGGTAAATAANGTAATAGTTTTGCAAAGTTGTTGTAGCCTTTTAACTGCTGATTACATTGATGTGCACCACAACAAACTGGATATCAGTGTCGCAGTAATGTGAGTAACCATGAACAATNTATNGAAGNAAAGAGTTAATTGTGACCCAGCTTGCTGCATTAATNTTTNACTNGCTACTCAAATTCTAAATTTAACACAAAACATACCTTGCATATGCAAGTACGGTTGGGACAGCATTCTCCAGCAACAGGAACTTCTTTCAGCACCTCAAACTGTGCGTTGCAAGAGGGTGTAGGGCAAGAAGATTCCTTTTTTACAAGAATGGGACATGTCTCTGCTGGTTCTGAAAGTAAAATAAGTTGAGCTAATCATGAAATTTACACCACTCGGACGTTGATTGTATCAAATGTTGCTTCTGAAAAGTCGATGCGAGAATGATTGTAGTAAGATATTCTGCTAACACCGTGTCATTGTGTTACTTCCAATTGTGAAACAATGCCACAAAGATTTTCGATACCATGGAAGGCCTCAATTTTGGGAAAACTATTGTTTCCCAGCCATGCACATGTCACTAATGGTAAAACAGGACGGTAGTTCTTCGATATTGTAAAATGCTCACTTACACTTACAAGCTCAGAGGAAAGTATAATTGTGTTGTAACAACCGTAATATATATGTTTTGTTCGCAGTAACTTGCTTGCTGAAGAGAAAACACTGCATGTGACTAACTCGATAGCCACAAAATATTGTATAAATCGACACAATTCACAATGCATAGTCCAAATGAAATCTTACCGACATATAAGTAGCAGCGTGCATTCATCGGTGCAGTTCCATCATAACAACATCCTACTTTTTCACAGATCTTCCGAGGTATAGGTGTGGTGACGCAATACCGCCTGTCCGATGTCGGTACTGCACATCCAGCATTTGAATCTGAGTACAAAAATCAACAGTTCGGGGAACGGTGCAGCAAATAAGCTTGAGAAATGCACATAAGTATTAACGAATTCAGGTTTGAGAACACATGTTTTTTGTTCAGGTTAAGAGAAAAAATTGGATACCTGTAAAGAGAGAATTAACAGAAAATGTACTATTTTGAACAGGGTTGTAAAATGACTCGAGTCACGATTTTCTGATGACTCTTCTTGACTCAAGTCATTTTCTCAAAATACGGAAATGACTTCACTGGAGTCAATTTGTGTATTGACTCGACTTGGAATCGAGTCATTACGCATGACTCAAACCAAGCTATATGACTCGAGACTCACACGGCCAAGACAGACATTTCATTATAATTTCGAAGAACAGTAAAGTAACCACACTATTGGGATTTCGTCTATTGGTACTGGTAATTGAAAATGCGACCAGAACGTGCTAAAAGTGAGGGAAATTCGTATATTATAAATGCGAACCATTTGATATCACTAAACAGAGTTATATAAAGGGTGTTTACCAAGACTTAAACTGGAAACTGAGCAATTACTTGAGAAATTACTTGACTTCACTCAGCGCTTCACAAATGATGATTGACTCATGACTCGGAGCAAAATTTAAGAGTCAATTTCAACTCATCAAGTAAATGGTGTCGATTAAATCACCATACCTTATGTATGTTCGGATTGTTCGCGAAATGTCACTTGCGAGAGCAGCCAGTCATTCACTGATTGCACCTCTTACTGATCCTCCATTGTTACATCACAAATAAGTTGACCGGGTACGAAATGATCACAGCGTGCATTGTCATGGTAGTAGTTGATTAATCTAATAGCAACGCGCCTTTGTTTCTTAGATGGCTCAGAGCTTACATTGCGCAGTCCTCACCTTTACTAACCCTCCTGTATAATTTAAATCGAACAGATATAGTTTATGCGTTCCATTCTCCCGGATGTGAAGATGGGTAGTGTATTGTACCATATGAATTTGTTTAGTTGCAACTTCTCGAGGGTTCGTATTCGATCCAGTATTTTAGCTGATAATAACAGAATGTGGCATGTAGCTGTCCAGTTACTCACGTATCATATTAGCAGTTATATACGTTATTTGATTCCAAATAAATGGCCAATTAATCTGTCTCTCACCCAGCAAAATGTAATGACTTTGCATCATCACTCGTACTTCGAAAATTCATTTTGACTTGAATCGTGAGTTGACTTGACTCGAGTCACCTTCGAAAATCGATTGACTCAACTTGACTCCAGTCAAAATGTGCAATGACTCGAGATGACTCGTGACTCGAAGGTAGTGACTTAATCCAAACATGGATAGCAGCATTTTTGTTGTAGTATGGCATCAGTGCTTTAGAGCATTGGGAATTCACTTCAGTTTAGTTCAGTTTATTAATAAAAGTTTCATCAAATTGTCACACCATATGCTTCCGATACAATGAAAAGATAGGAAGGTGTCGAAACGACTTGGAGAAGGAGAAATCAGACAACTACTTGGGCCTAGGCTATGTATAGTAAACGTATGAACACTTTATGAAAAGTTGTAGAAGATAAGATAAAAGGACAAGCGACAGAATGTGGTGGCATGGAATGAAAGGCAAGAGTGTGGTCCAGTAAACTCGATCTCTAGTATTTATTCAGTAGATTCCAGTAGAATTAGTCAAAAAATGCTTGATGATTTAAAAAACTATGATATTGCATATTTGATATTTTAATACAGACAGCGTACAGTCACTGGTTAACTCTCATTTTAGAAACAGATGGAGTACTAAAGTTACGAGCTTCATGAATGACGACGCTTCTACGCAATTGGGGAAAGTTTCATGATTATACAAGCTGTTTGTAAATAATCGCAAACATTTCATGAATTAGCTGGATTTGCAGCGACGGATCATGTATCACTGTTCTAAGATATATGATTTATTGATACCATTACAGTGTCACTTTGTCTCTTACTATCTTATTGCTTTATTCTCTGAACTGAAACATATTGATATATATTACCTTCGGTTCGATTTATTAGCAATTTTATCAGTTCAATACACCACAAAAATCGCGATAGATAGTAAGGAGTAGTCTTTAAAATCAGACTCCCACCTTAGCCTAGGCGATATAAAGAGGAGGCATCCACACTGAACGAAAAGTAAAAGATAATATAGAAAAGCAAGCGACAAAAATGATGTGGCATGTTAGGGAAGGTGAGATCGATAGGTCAGGTAGTGGTCCGGTAATCTTGAGGACGGACCGGTATTAATTTAATACAAATTGCTTATATTTCGATTTGAATGTGGACATGCTGGTCTACTGTCGGATCTCTTCAGCAACAACTTGGATGGACAACCAGGCCCCTTTGGGGCCCTAGCTATGATAAGGAAAAGAGTACATTATGTTGTAGTTTTTGCAGTAGCTCAAGTGCGGTTTTACTGGCAGCCCCTCCCCCCAACACAGGATGCCATATTGTAACTTCAATTGGATTAAGGATTTAAAGAGCATCAGAAGAACCCAGGCTGGCATGCAGCATCTAGGGCCGTAGAACAGGCCACACCTCTGTAGCAATTCGGTGCAGGGGTGAATTCAAAGTTGCAGCACGATATAATAACGTTCTGAAAGGGTTTATTTAAAAAGTTTATTTCTGAGATTGCCATAAAGGTAGGTAACTACAAGTCAACAAGAAGGTCTTTTAGTTCATCACGATGAGAATTAGATTGCAATCCTCTGATATTTACATGAATCAAGCAATTTGTTTACCTTTTGATTTACCTTCCAAACAAGTGTAGATGTCACACCCGTTTTCGGCAGTATATTCCGAGCCGATAGAGTGAGTAACGTTATTCGAATCCAGACACGCGGTACATACACATTTCGCGATTGGGCAATTCGGATTAGCACACCCGCTTCCATCCTAATAATAAAAGATATATTAGCATTACCATACATTATATTACTGTAGCATCCGATTCACAAATGTTCAAGTATTCATGTTTCCATAACTTGTAAGATAACTAGTGTTTTATTTTAAGTGTGTGTATTTATTTTAATTTGGAATACAGTTTTGACTGTTGCAAAATAGATTCTCGCCAACCTGTTCAGATGTAACTTCACGTTTTGCCGGGTAAGTACAGTTGCTTGGTCCTGGATTGTAGCTCGAGCTACAGGGGTTATTCTGTACCCTATAGATGAAAACGATGGTAAAATTATTTGATCGATTATTGATTGCACACTTCGGCTACTTACTGATGATTGTCACAACATGCGCCAGATGGCCTCTCAGTAGTAACTGACTGGTAGCATTCAGTAGGTGGCGGAGGCACACACTCGGGGTGTTGGACAGTGACGTTATAGCAACCATCATCACGTTTCTGCTCCTGATTGCAGGTGTATTTGGAACAGCTGATAAAGGAATTTATCTATTTAATACATGGACAATGCACATGCATATACATCACATCAAACCACATAATTTTGATCATGATCGGTTTCAAGCATGTCTGATGACTAATATTTTAGGACAAATTAGTTTATATAGGCAAACTGGAGCCCATGTTTTTGAACTGATCCTTTAACCAACTTCCGATGAAACATTCAGGCATCATAAAAAATAATGTTACACATCAATATGCACATCGAAATGTGTTTCATTAACAGGTAAAAACAAGTCTCAGATAGATCTTTCCAAGCAAACTTACAAATCTACAAATTTTTATTTGAGTCTAATCACATAGATTTGTATAGAACAAGTCGATTATATTTCGTAGCCCCGCATGAGAAGCAGAGGATATTGTTCAGGACATGGCCATAGGTTCTAGATCGATCTGTGCGATTGTCTCGTCCTTTACATAGTTAACGAATTAGTACTTGATAACATTTCTTCTCCACTGTATATTGTCTCCCTCCTAATTTATTTATTGGTACCTAATAGTTGGTGGCCTAGCTGTGTCGCGTATAATGCACGTTTTCAGTTAATACAAGCCTTGGATACTCTGTGAAATAGAGGTCACCAGAATTTTATTAACTGAAAAGATCTACTATCGCGTCGAACTAGACACTCATTCGCGTATCCAAGTTAAAGGCTGTGCCAAGGGATGATGATGCTGTTCAGGCGTTCAAGCACTGGATGGGCGTAATAAAGGCGTATCTAAAGTTTCCCTTGATGCTGTCAGAAGGGATGGCGACTCAGAGATGGATAGGTTCAGTATAATGGCAGGGTACTTGTCGTCTGGATCTTTTTCGCTGGTTGAGGAAGAATCGACGTTTACGGATGCGATGAAATTTCTTGAGGGCTTGTACGTGAAAAAGAAGACTCTTGTCTATGCGGGTCATGAGTTAGCCACAATAGGAATCAGCAGCCTTCGAACACCATGTCTGAGTACGTTCAGAAACGCCGTGCCTTTGCTAAGCAGTGCGAATTCAAGGACATTTCGGCGGAACAATACAAGGAAGAGTCCGTGATGAATGCAATGATAACCGGTAACGAATAATCTTTGTGTTACAGAGAAGGGATTGACGTATCATGTCTTCCCTATCTATACCGATGAATAATTTGAAATTTTCATGTTTTCCGTGTGAAACAATTTGAATAAATGATCTATCTATCACTGCGCTAATCTTACCCGTCCGGTGAAGTGACAGGCGATGCGCCAAGGTCCATCCTTCCTCCTTCATAAACGCAGGACTTGCAAACGCATACGCGAATCGGACAGCACTCGTCCACCATCGGGCAGTTCATAGCCATGCGCACTCTCATGTCAGTAGAATCGGCAGCGCGGATAGTCTCGAGTTGATATCCAGGTTCGCACGTAGTCGGGCTTGAAATCGGGCAATCGGAAGTGTTTGTTGTACATTTGAGATCGATTCTTTCCGGGCAGCATTTATCGTTGCCGTATACCTCGTTGTGCTGGTAACGAAAATTATCACCTATATTTACTTCGGTATTTTCATTCACAAAATGCTACTTATCTTTTCGAGGAAAGGGCACAGAGGCGGTATGTTCGGCACCGTTACGGACGGGCAAGGCTTTTTTATGCACGTTCTTATCTTGCAACAGCTGCCAGAGCACGGTGCCAATGAATTCACCACAGGATCCCTCTCGTCCATGATCTCGCATTCACTGCATGTCACGGTCGGACAGAGGTCAGGATTACATTTACATTCGGCGTTGACCGTGCAATTGCATTTATTCGTTGATACTGGAAAAGATTTTGTGGAATTTTGTCTCTATACGGACTAGGGATCCTCAAATTGTGAACACATTTTATGATGAGTAAACGTAATTGTAGGTTGACAGGACAACACGCAGTCTTATAAAATCATAACATCCTCCATTAAACGTTTTCGTCTTAGGGAATCCAGCAAATGCGATGCCACCATCAAACATATGTGCTTCTGTGTTTGTATAATGATAGTAGTAAATATTGCTAGGAGATTTTAATCTAAATCCGATGGTTATGATTGCCTTGTTCTTGTCGGCGTAACTTGATGTTGGGTGTAAAAAATACTTCATAGATTGATGCGGGACATACACAAATAACGACTTTGGAACAATTTTCCATGACAAAGAGCATTTGAAGATTCAAAATCTACTGCAACAACATTTTCAGCATCTCGATTAGGCCAGTCCAACTGGTTAGGTGATAATTAAAAAATAACCGCGTACGGACTTCTCTTTTCACTCTGACGAGGTTAAGGACCTCAATTACTGCAAATATGAGTATGAGCATAATTTGTTTATTGCTGCTGAAATCGGGCTTGGTGGCGAGAGATTTCACCGATGAGTTCAGTCCATAGATAAGCGCTATCAAGTCTGCTGGATCAATGCAATGATGGAGTACCATACTTCTGGTATACAAGAAAAGCTCGTACAACAGCCAAATTTTGAAGTTTTGATTCTTTAAACAGAGTACATTTTGTTACTTGCGAAGATTGTGATTGAAAAAAACTGTTATATAATAGCTCATTACATGTTCAAATGAGCCTAGCCACATATCAATACCATTTAAAATCGAGTGCATAGGCAGTATTCAAATACATATACGACAGGCACACTACTTGCAGAGAAAAAAATAAGGTCAAAATTGATAAGCACGGATCATACAATAAACAATTTTCAGACTCAATGTTCCATAAAACGTACATTGGAATCTAAAATAGGAGCAAGAAAAATAGTTATGTAGCATAATAAACAGGGTTGCAATGACTCGGGTCATGACTCGACTCGAGTCCGGCTTGAGTCACTAATTTTTGGTGACTTAGCTTGACTCGAGTCATTTTTTAAACGGATAAAACGACTACATTCTACTCGACTCGAGTCAATTTGTGAACTGACTCGACTTGTACTTGAGTCATTGCTCATGACTCGAGCAACAACGCTATGTCACAACACTATGACTCGTACTCGACCCGCTGCTCACTGACTTGGACAGTGACTGACTGCACTCGGTGGGGGATTGAAAATGTCTCGACTTGACTCAAGCCAAAACTATAAAAGTGAGATTGACTTGTGACTGGGAACCTTGGAACTTTTACAACCCTGATAATAAATGGCTACTTTAAATTAGTGTTTATATATTCGTTGGCACTCACCTGTAGTTTGCAGGCAAGCCGCCTCTTCCGATTGGCAGTTCAGATCTATCGTTGGGCAAGTGCAAGACACATCACACTGAATTTCGTGATTCTGGCAACATTTTTTATCTGCATCCGAAGGACTGACAACTGCAACCTCACAATTGTCTGTGTTCGGAGTTAAAGCATCTAATGACACGACTGAAGACGGGCATTCCGCGCAGACACATTTGTACTGCGGACAGCATTTGTCCGCGTGAACAGTGCCGGATTCCAAGGCTGCCAACGGACTGGACACTTCGTTTCCGCCACACACGGCTTCCTTCAAGCACCAGTCGTTTTGCTCTTTCCCGAGCGGGTTGGCACATATGCATTCTCCGGGACAACGAGGATTTGAGGCGTTGGCGATTCTGGTCTCGGCATAAGAGTTGCAAGACCAGTCCTTGGTCGGACAATTAACTGGAAGAAATCGATTAATACGTGGTTTAGTGTGGTTAGTACGTCAAGTATCAGGATAATTGAAAGAGCTAGGAATTTAAGGAAGCTAAGGCTGTGATTTTCAAAGTTACATTGACCATTGGCAAGTGCCAGGTTTGAGGAGAATATAAATCCAATTAATTAACATGCTCCTAAACATACTTTTGAATAGTTTTTCATATGAACAGCATTACAAATCAATAATTATACCTCCACTTCTATTTTACTTACCAATATTACCATTGTCAAATACTGGATATTTATAAGTGTTCTATTTTATGGCGTCATGGGTTGACGAAATAAATCTCTTTCTTTATTACAAGCAGTGGTTTTGAAATGAAATATTCCACCAGAAAACAACCAAAATTCATACAACGAGACCATAATAAGTCTTCTTACATCCGAGTATTTCGAATTATAATCACGAATCCGTTCAAATTGACTGCCTGAATAATATCATGAATGCTGAGACTGCAAAAAACTCCCAGAACGAACTCTCAACTTTTGTATTTCCCTGCGTTTGAAATGACAAAAAAAATACTGTGAAATGTTTTAAAGTAGTGAATTTGTAGTCAAAGATGCGTCATATAATTCTACATGATCAATAGTGGGCTTGCCCTTGCTACTAGCCAATATTTTTT
This sequence comes from Botryllus schlosseri, assembly GCA_000444245.1. Taxonomy (NCBI): domain Eukaryota; kingdom Metazoa; phylum Chordata; class Ascidiacea; order Stolidobranchia; family Styelidae; genus Botryllus; species Botryllus schlosseri. Next base: position 9,074 of record ATSW01011228.1, read on the forward strand.
CACAACCCAACACTACCAGTCTCACCGCATTTGAACTCCGGACAGCAGCCTGCCTGTGGCGTAGCCTGTACCGCGTATGTGTTTGCTGCACAATTTTTGTCCTCATAATCTCCCAGTGATGTATACTCGCACGGTACATCCCGTTCTTGAGTGACTAACTCGTGGCATCCGTTTGTCAATACTTTTTCGGAACACCTGTAGCTTATAACCTTGCAACCGACCGTCTCCTGCCACGCGGCACCAATCTGAAACGATTTAGGTAGTTTTGTAAATATTGAATCAAGACAAATTACAAATGCTGGCATGAGTCCCGGAATTCAATTACATGAGATGCCAAGTAGTGCTGGTCGAAGTGGTAACTGTTGATACCTAATTAAATGTACTGTCACTAATTTCTATTCCATTGCAAGTAGAAGAGACGGTATACAAATCATGTCAAAACAACTCAAGGAGTTACAGAAAGTCACAGAAATCTCAGAAATTCAATGAAATGATCAATTCATTAGGATATTGAATGGTTGTAGATCATGTTTGAAAATTGTAAGATGATAAAAAATGCAAATCTATCCATATACTACTTTCCACATGAACGCTCTCTTATTCGAGATCTCATTTCATGCTGGTGACGTCATATTTCGAGATATGATTGCTGATATACAATGTTCTTTCCAATTCTCAACTAGTTGCTGACGATTAACCGTGAAGAGAGTCAGCTGGAAATATTCAGGTTCATTTCAATATGAATATGCTATTCAATTTTATATTGAAGTTCTGTACTTCCAAGAAGTACTTTCCACTTGTAAAAATCTGAATTCTAAGATTCTCGGCTTCAAAAACTGTACTACTCTATCTTTCCTCAACTGGTATGACTAACTGAAGTGGCAATTTTTCAGACCACTCCCAGTTTTATATCCAGTGTTTGTGAGCTTCTGGGCATAAGTGCAGATCGTGTGTATGTCTTTCATGAGTCGGTGCATATGCCACAAAAACATCACGGACAAAATATATAAAGTCCCATTCCTGTCAGTTTTCGATTAAGAATCTCTGACACTTGTGAAGTCACGCATATCACGCATTTTTACCTTTAATGGTCGATACCGATATTTCTTCCAACACTGTGTAACAGCATTTTTCTATAACTCATTTATTTTATGCCGTTTTGTGTTATATGGGGTGCCATGTTCGAAAATCTTATTATTTTTCATCTCATCGATACTTTTAATTCGTCACCTCCTTGTTTTCCCCACTTACTAGTGAAATGTATCTAATTTCATGGGTGTTTTTGTAATGTAATATATAGCAACTGGGAATCAAATGTAAATAATCAAAATATCCAAGATTCGTCCTCCTTGAAGTCATCTGTCATGTTCAACTATATGTCTATACAAGGGTTAATGGTCGATGATAGCGACAAACTAATGGCACTAATCGGCACCCTAACATTAGCCAAGAACACTGAACATATCAAGTTGAACGGAGATTTCATCACATTTTGTTTTGTTTCCTAATAGTACTGCTGAAAACAGCATCTCACCTCCACAGTTGTCCCATTCCCCATTTCACAGCTGACGCACTTGCACTGAATGTCGCAGCACATTGTGTCGTCTTCAGAAGCCATGACGCTCGCGACGTACGGCTCCCACCCTTGGCTGCAGTTACTGGGCATCGTGCCCTGCGTCGTGTTACACAATCGAGCCAATTCTTCCGAGTTCGGATTGCATTTGCACTTGTTCTTAGCCGCGCAGCAATCCTCACTTGATTCCTTCCATGGGTACTGAGAAAAGAAGTTGGATGAAATAAGAGGTGGTCAGTACCCAAGTACCTTCAATTTTTCCAAGCACACCAGTTGATTTTAGCTCTTGTACTACTTATTCAAGGGGATATGCTTTCAGACTAATTCTACTCGCCAGTTTTAAAACAAAGCTACTTACTTTTAAACCTTTTGTAAAGTGGAAAGTAGTTTTGAGATATGTTTGCGTGATTGCGTCAGTTGAATTGTCGTGACAACTATGAGCGAAAGAGCCTTGGGATCATAGTGACTGAATATATTTTTTGAAAATTGCATCTATTTGCAGTATCATTGGCTGTTTGAAGTTATTCACGAAGGTGCAGCTCGCAATTTCCAAGGTCACCAATTCTGAATACCTGCTAAAAATATGTGGTCCATCTGCCAAAATCCTTTTTATAACTGCTTGCGTACTTCACAGACCTACATATCCTTCTTTCTTTGAAATCTCTACCTCTACTGGTAAATAATATATATTTACAGAATTACTTCTGCTACTAATTGAGCGACAAAGCTGATAACTTTGACGCCCTCTGGGTGAACTTGATTAAGAGCATATTCAGTATATTTAAAGCAGCATAATTTGTCTGTGATATTCCAAAATCCATAGCATGTTTACCGTCTTGTAATGATCACAATAAATGGGACTACATGAGGCTGTGATGGCTTTTCCAAATCTCATATGATAAATATTTAAATCACCTCGACTTGATATTCATTGCAGTTTGCCGTCGGTATAGCAGGGCAAGTGGTCGTGTTGCACACGCATTCAAAGACTGGACAACACCCGTCATCTTTATTTCCTGTCTGTACGACGTGCTCTCCAGGTCGACACGTAGGCTCTCGGGTATCGCATAGGTTTTTGTCACATTCGCATTCGCAGGTACACCCCTCTTGATTACTGACAAATAATTGCATGAATACGAGTAAATTGGCAATTAATACTAATGTATAATGATAAATTTTAGTATATTCAAAGTCCCACAAAAAGAAATTTAGATACTTTCATAATATCGAAGAATGGATGCTAGTAGTGGCTGGTAATATCAATAGCTTATGAAGTAATATACGCTGCTGTTAACATAATACTGCTACACCGGATTTCCAGGGTCTACCACTGCCCTTCATGTTTTGGAGTATACATTGTTAAGCTAGCGTCCTGTCTTATAATTTATCTTATCTTATGTTCCTAAAAATTATATTTTGAATACTGGATACAGGAATAAAATATTTACCAAGCTAATTATGAAAAAATTCGATATTTTGAGAGTTATTGTTGTTGCCAAAACAGTTGACAAACACAATTATACTTACGCATTTTCCTGTAAGAGCCATGGCATTAGCAGAAGAGTGAATTCAACTAAGTGCGCTGATAGTATGACAGAGATATGCCCAATGTAGGTCGAAGCTCAAATTTTCTTATTGGATAGAGAATGAATTAGCCTATACTTTGATAACTTTATACATGCTTAAAATGAAAGCGAAGTCATAGGCTCTCAATAATATTACCGATCACACAGCCATAAATTTGGCTGAATAGAAACTCCTCAATGCAACATTACAGGTATGTTATATTGTTCTTACTTTTTGACCACCCAGGTCTCGTACTTGCATGTCTTTTTGGCACAGTTGCACACACACTCATAATCGGCACAACACTTTGTCCTACTGGTGTTACTTGTCTTTACCAAATCATAATTTTCGTCACAAGTTCTGGAAAAAAAGTCAATGGTCAATAAAAACGTAGAGAACTTGCTCTGGGTACATTCCGTATCTATCCCGAAGAGTGATTTTAATACCTAATGCAGAAAGGTGTTCGTGTAATATCCTGCTTTCCAATGAGATGACATATTTAAATTTACATCATTACATCACTTGATCACAGTGTTTCTCAATTGTTTACGACAGTTTGCTTTTTAGCCTTGTTCTTATTTTGGAAGAAGGCGTCAAACCTGCAACATATGTGCTGGCACATTCGAATTAAAACATTCCGAGCAGTTTAACTTGTTTAAATTAGTAATATTGTTTCAAATGAAACACCAACACCAATCTAGATAATTCAATATATATGCAAGGAGAGTTACATATATATGAATATAAACTTACTTCTGCATATGAATAATGGATATGATAAATATGACTCATAAAAATCTCCCAATACTGGTTTAAATAGGTCTATCTGAGGGACAGTAACATTCAACATATACGTAAGCAAAATATTTCCTATAACAGGTGATGCGAATTTATTTGTTTTTATTGCTTACGATGTGAGTGCGGGACAAGATGAATAACAAACGATATAATCCCATTTTTTGCCAGCAGAAAGAAGTGAACTACCAAAATTTGTATTTCCACGACCTTGGCTCAATCTAGCAATAAACTGAGATACATACTTGGTTTCGCACACCAGCTGACTTTCAGGCTTGCAAACGCATTGCTTCTCGGGACAACATTTATTCTTGAAATATTTCCCGGTATCCTCCAGCATCATATTTGATGGGTCGTCGCACGTAGATGTGTCATTTTTATAGTCATCGCAAACTTCCTTGAGCATGTTCTCAGGCTGAGAAAGATTAGTTACAATGTGTGACAGAAGGATTTTGGTTAAGAATTTTCGAAAATGTCCCTAAATATTCAGGTGTAATCCATAAATGACCACATATCGTAATGGGTCACAGTATCTGTAATAATCATCAATTATATATACGATTAATATCACACATATATACTCAATTACTAGTCGAAGTAGCAATTTTAACCACACGGCCACATCATCTGTAGCAGAAGGGGAAAAGTCAATATGAAAGCAATGTGTACCAAATATTCTCTCATCACAAAAAGCAACAATTTCTAGAATGGTTAAAACTGCTGGAAAAGTGCAATTTGCAAACCGTTCTCTGTTAGATTCAGGTACTATACTGCCTAGAAGTACATATTTTGTGACCGCGACTCGATTGCATTTGAATTTATATTTATGGAAATTTATCCCATGCATTTGAGGTACAGAACATATACATATAAACTTATACAAAATATTTCCTGTATTTTTAATTTGATTGATTGTATTGCCTGTACAATGGTACATGTACTGATAAGAGTCAGTCGGAAAGCTTTTAGTGAAAATGTTCGCAATACAAAGTGCGATATCCCAAGCGAAAAAACAGCAGCTCTAAATTTTGCATCACCTTGCAGATACATTCCTGATCCGGGCAACACTTGGTCGGGTCTTTCTCTGATTTCAATTCCTCAAAATCAGTTTGGCACAATATTGGGCTGCATTCCTGGCGAGTGATTTTCAAATGTGGACACTCGGCACCCTCCGCTGAAAGAAATCATGGAAAATGTTGCTTGGTCTAGGTATTATCGGACCAAGCCGGCATAAACGGGACGTTATTTGTGATTTGGCAGAATATTGAATACAGGAATTCCTACACTAACTGCATGGCTTGAGTGCAGGGCTGGTATTAAAACGTCACATGTGTGTTTTAACACTGTATGCACACTAGTGTCATGCAGTAAAGCGCATTCTAGTGTTTCTATGACATCAATAAAAAGGAGTGATTGTGACGTCACATGATTCCGCATACCCACACAAAATTTGGTGCCTATGACACCTCATTTTCATCATAAATGATTTAGCACACCCAGATCTTAAAATGCGAGAATAACGTATGGAATAGCTCAGCAATCCGGTTTTAGGAAACTGAGTTGGATAAAAAAGCTGAAAAGATAGTCTACAATTACGTCAATCGTTCATAATACAGTACTACAATCAAAAGTCAGGTTTGTGAATATATCCAGCCCTCTTACCTCTGACACAAGTGTACTCATCACATTTATCACTTCCAGGAAATACTGTGCCGATGGCGTGGGTGACATTATCCTCGTCGATGCATAGATCACACTTACAAGTGGCCTTTGCGCATTTCGGATAGACGCATCCATCAATGTCCTGCAATCGAGCAAATAATCGGCACGGAAATCAAAACGGCAAAGTTACAACCACTGACCAAATATTCAACAGTTCTTTTGGATGGGGCAGTGCACGCGCTTGGACCAGAAGGATATCCGTCCGGACAGGGCAAATCTTCACACCTGCAAGTGTTGAAGCCGAGAAAATTGAAGTGAACCGAGAGCATTCAATGGAGGAGAAACGTACGTGTATCGCGGGCAGCACAGTGACAACCATTGGCTGACATCAGTGGCGCCGCCAGTGGGTAGCGTCTTTTTCAGTCTTTGGTTACAGTCGCATATGGGAGGATCTGGACATGTTGGCTTACGTTCCGTTACTTGGTAGCATCCATCAGCCCCTCGGACACCGGCCTGACAGCTGATCCTCTTGCAACTGTTGAAGCGATGAGAAATTTGATATAAAAATTGCATTGTATATAGGCTGATATTTGTTAGGAATAGTCCTGATACAACACATTACTGCTGTGGGAGATCCCTGTTATCGTCCAACCATGAAATGTGTAGATCTCGTAACCGAGAGACATCCTGTTCTAGAGTAATTTGCCTCTACTATAAAACTACTGATTCTCTCGAATCAGTAGACTCATTTGCTAAACCTACTTGTAACAACGTCTGAAATATATTCGTATGTCTTGTCTATATCTGCGTCGTAAGAAGATCTCACCAGGATACAGGATTCCAGGTTAAGTAGTTAGCCAGTTAAACCTATAATACTTTGATTAGCTATACTTCTACTCCCAGGAACATAACTCTTTACAATGTTGCACTGCGCTGATCAATGATATTGAGAATGTTGAGTTTCCAACTTTTGAGTCTCATATAACACAATGTTTTTGCAGTAGTGTGCTGGTCAGGTATTTCTCCCTGATTCAATAGGCATTACCAATGGAATATTATGATTTATGGAATCGAAAAAACAGATGTGAAATCTCAAATGAAAAACAGAGAAAGACAATAATTTATTATTTACACACAGGAACCAAATATTTCTTATCCCTTCAATGTTGGACTTTGATGTGGTGATCAAATTTTTTTTGAGGTACATCGGAATGTATCGTTGAAGTCGCTCTAATATTAAGATATTAATGCCATATTAAATCTCTGTCACGCATATGCACATGAGTATTGTTATGAGTATTGGTCATTCTGGAAGGAGTAAAAGAAGTAGTTGTGATTTCAAAGAGATGTGAACAATACAAATGTTGAAGACGATCAATGTAAATCCAGGCTTCAGTATTTGTCCGAGACAAACATTTCACACATGATAACAACATTCTTTGATCTCTCACCCATTTTCATTCAAACGTTCCTCTCCTAAGAGAAGTCTTCCTGACCCATCCGTACAAGATATACACACACACTCCTTGTA
>ATSW01011229.1:0-18742 GCA_000444245.1 Botryllus schlosseri
GTCTCAGGGTCTTCTCGCTGCTCATCGTTCTGGCACACTTCTCGGAGTCGCATGTCACATGGCCTATAACTTATTTTGTCTTGGTGCGTCGTGGCGCAGTAATGGTCGACGGCGAAGTGCCAATTTCTATAAATCATGCGTATTTTTGTTGGGGGAAGGGTAACCAATAATCAAGATATTTGGCAACATTAAATCACGCGCAGCGCGAAAAATTATTGAAAAAGTTTCATAAATTTCCAAAAAAATACTCTATAATTTATGATAATGCACGAAATAATTTTGGGCTCCTTCGAGCTCTCCCCCCAATTGGAGGGTTTGGGGTGCGGCAGTTACAATCTCGAGGACGCGCTCTGTATGAATCTTAATTTGATAACTTGATTGTGTCATAGAAAGTAAATCTATCCGGATTTCAAGGTACTTTCTGTCACGAGTATAGAAAACGGCTTTTAACTCTGATCAATATCAATGTAGCAATAGTCTGTCCCCGCCAATAACACTATGCTGCGCTTGAAAATTATTTTTTCAATGTCAAAGATATTTTAACTATTTTTGGATCAGTTTTTCGCGCTGAACTAAAAATGCAACCAGTTTTTCTCAATCAGGTCAAGTTTTTTCTCCACGACATATTCAATTATGCTAGCTTCGGGTCATTATTCTACACAAAGAAACTAATTTCTGTGGTAGCTTGATTGGTTATGCATGTTGTAAATTTTTGCAAGATTGTATTTCTTTTTGAATTCAAGGTTTTTGCCATGACAGCCGTTTTAAATACTACTAGAATATAATAACACAGTTGAAATAAAGGCACTTACAATCAGAGGCTGTCAGTAACGAAGTACTTCTGCTTTTTGAAGTACTTGAAGTAGATTTTTCCTACTCACACTACTTTTTAAGTAGTTGTGATTTTAGACTACTTCTACTTCTACCTGACAGTTTTCAGTTTTGTGGGCAAAAATAAGCGTAGACTACCTACGTATTTACTTACTTCTGAATCACCACTCCTACTTCTAATTGAGTAGAAATTGCAGTATTACTTCTACTTCTACTTGAGTAGCGACGGTGACTACTTTGACCACCTCTGCTTACAACTAACCAACAAATCATAATTTTGTTCAATGGCGCTCAACCTAACAGAAGAAGCTATAAGTTGATATGTTACATTCAGAGGTGGTCAGTAACGAAGTACTTCTACTTTTTCGAATTACTCAAGTATTTTTCCTCTACTTCTGGTACTTACTCAAGTAGATCTGATTTTCGCTACTTCTGCTTCTACTTCGTAATATTTTGTGATTTAATTACTTACTTTTCGGTATTTTCAGTGTTAAGTAGAAATAGTTTAATCCTCGAATCAGGAAGATAGCCAGAGTAATTTCGGGGCTGTTTTCGCGGAGTATCAACATTTTATTTTCATAAAAGTTGAGTAAAGCCCATAATTTTCGTCGCGCTTGGCGCTCAGTGGATACGGAGTAACCAGTATGATTTCACATAAGTATCGATGAATATATTCTATATAGCCTTGGCGTGGCTCCCTTCACACCGCATTGTCGCTTTTCGCCCATATTAAATATTTCATCACAATATATATGCCTCATCATAACGTTTGAAACTGATGTTTCGCAATCGAGCATTTACTCATCAAATCGTAATTCAGAAGTCCACGGCCTGTTCTAATCTGGAAAGTGGACTCTACTGATTTTTTTAGTTTTAGAGCTGTTTTAGCGTCCCACCTTAGATCCGCTTTTAGAAGTAGTATTTATAATTCACTTTCAATTCACAGTATCATATACTTTGAGTTCTAATTCATATCAATTATTTTGTCTGGATAACATACATAATGAGGAATAAAAGCAAGTGTAGTTATGCCTTTAATTTCAGGAAATAAAGCTACACAATATGGCATTTTTACGATCCACCATATTGATAAAATTGTTGATATACAATGTTCTTCCCAATTCTCTACTAGTTGCTGACGATTACCCCTGACAAGTGTCAGACGAAAATATTCAGGTTTATTTCAATATGAATATACCATTCAATTACATAATGTTTACTAATCGCGCAAAATGTTTACACCGTATCCTATACAGCTTTTTCGTATTGCTTTTCGACTTCGGCCTTATAATATAGGGGAATGCATCATACCATGATATTTTCTAAAACGTGCTGTTCGAGTAAACAGAGGATAAGTTATATCGCATTTCCATATCAATGCTATCATTTTCATCCAATCATGCGGACGAATGCTTATGCTGTAAAAAAGTTGGATACCTCCTGGTATGCATAAATATGAATCAAGCTCGGCACGTTTCGCACAGCTCAATTTGAGCAATTTGACAATCCATGCGAAGGAATTACGTTCGTTGTCACAACTACTTACTTACTTGAGTAGATTTGAAGTCAGTCAATTCTACTTAAACTTCAAGTAGTTTTGGGTTGCTTATGAAAGAAATACTTCTACTTGTACTTGAGTAGATTCTTTCGTTGCTAATTATACTTCTACTTGTACTTGAGTAGATTCTTTCGTTGCTAATTATACTTCTACTTAAGTAGCTTTCTTGACTACTTTGACCACCTCTGGTACATTATAGACTCGTAAATACTTATAACATCACAAATTTGTTTTGAATGCGAAATACTTGCCAACATCAATGTGGGACGTGTGAAATGAAAACAAAGTATTCAAAATAGCTTAACAAAGAAAGCGTTGTGCGGAACATGATGATAAATAAAGCTGATACTGATACTTACATTCCAACGATAAATACAATAATAATGTACGATGTGAATGATTTATGCTGACTATAAATGTCGCTTTAAATATTTCCTTCTATGTGTGGAGTTGTCGCAAAGCTCCCCATGGTCATTTTTCTACTGCACCCATGTGTGCCGTTAAACCCTCGTCTTTGATCAGTTCACAGATCTGTGGCCTATGCCCAAATGAGATAATAATCCTGAAACGTCTCTACAGTATACTATAGGGCAGTGGTTCTCAAACTTTTTCAGACACGATCCCCGTTTTTGATATCGAAAAATTTCGCGCTCCTTCTCGTGATATTACGAAATATTAAAGAGAAAAATCAGATAGCTAGAAATCGCAGCGGACAGTTGGATGGCATTGAAGGTTATGGCTATTGAGGAGAGAATTCATAAATATGAAATTCGGACAATAGACAATAGACTATAGACATACCATGAGTTGGAAGTAAATCGCGCCAAGCGCGAAAAATTTCAATTTACAGCGGCATCGCGCCCCTCTTCAGATGCTTTCGCGTTCCCCACTTCAAGAACCACTGCTATAGGGAATGGTCTTCATCATAATTGAAATATTCTCTAAACTTTTCATCAAAGCATCATTGCAAAATTCTTTTTATAACGTCACAAATCTAAATCGCATGACGCTGAAAACTGCAATTTTCGAAAATTAAAATGCAATTTGCTAAAAATCTAGACCTGATTGAAGAAAACGGATAACAGTTTTGAATTCAGCATCACAAAGGGTCGGTTGCACAGATCGCGATGACGATCAGGCCATTATCGGCGAAATTTGATCGGCGAGATTTGATCCATCTGGATAGGTGGTTCAAGGATTTGGTCGGCGGTGTGCTTCGCTGTTGATGCCGCGAAAGATATCAGTAGTGAGAGCTGAGATTGTTTTATAGATGGATTTTTTCGTGTAAATATGTCATATTGGAGTACTGAAGGTTCGTGTACCGGTGGTATCAACAGGAATTACCAATACAGATCGTATGTTTAACATCAGTGGTGGCAATAAAGATTGTTTTGCCGTATTTTTGGTCGATTTTGCATGGGACACTGTAATACCTGTAAAAATGTATAATAGCTACAAGATGATGGCATGAGCAAAATTCAATGTAAGAGAAACATGCGTTACTTGTATATACCGGTATCGTTGATTTTACTCATAATCACACTATCACAGTAACTTGAAAAATGATGCAATAACAATATCCCCGCACATGCCTCACTTTTATGCAATAATTGACTTGATGTCTTGTAGGTTTTGCAGATATACAGTGTCTCTTTTGAATGTTAAGTGAATAAGTTCATATTATTGACGATAATTTTTTTTAATTACAGAAACGGATTACAAAATGAGAGAAAATTTTAGTAAACTGGAGAAATATAAAGTCATTGAACTTGTCGAGGAGAACCTGAATATCATTGAAAATAAGAAAACTGACGGGGTTACCACAAAACAAAAGGAAAAAGCTTGGCAGACAGTATTTGAAGAGTATAGAGCCACAAATACTGGTGACCACAGAACGGTTGGTCAAATTCAAAACCTGTGGAAAAATCTAAAGCAGAGGACGAAAAAAGCTTATTCTAGTCAGCGGAGAGAACGCGCCAAAACTGGTGGAGGACCTCCTCCATCAGAGATTGATGCTTTGTGTGAGAAAGTTCACAGTAAGTACCGTAGTAGTATTTTCATAGATCAGATAAAGTTATTGAATAGTAGCAGGTAGCACGAAGTGGGATATATCTTCATTACATAACTACAGCAAAGTGCTGCTTTGCAAAACACTTTTGCCAGGGCACCTATAATATGTTTACATGCTTTCCAGGTCTCATCCCATCTCAAATAGAGTCGTTACAAAATGAATATGACTGTGATTCTGCACTAGACAATTATGAAGAGCCAGCTATCAGTGAGTAAATTCTATTATATGTAGGTGTTTACAGTGTCAGATACCCACCTATGCCTAGACGATGTAAATATGCACACGAGATGGAAGGAAATATGGGATAACTTGAAACGAGTAGTGATGAAAATGAATGAAGCATGTGTGGGTAGGCAAGGTTGATATTGTTATGTTCTTGATCTTGTTTGAACAATAACTCAATGCGACGAGGTTGCAATAAGAAATCAGTATATTATCAGCAGAATAACTTTAAGGCAGCGACACGATCCAGAGTGCAGTTAAATGAAAGACGACGAGACAACAGAACACAGGGTATAAATACAAGCATAACACACGAGGAAATAATGATTGGCTGAAATTACTAATCCTATAGAAAGAAAGAGTTCTACGACACCGAACGTAAATGCACGAACATAACAGATATGTCAGATAGAGGTCCGGTAATCGGGAGGACTGACTAGTATATATTCAGTAGAAATTGCTTGTAATTCGACTTGAATGGGAGCATCATTGACAACTTTCGGATAGCCACCGATATGCTTTTCCTCTTGTTGAGAACAAGTCATTATGTTCGAGTTGCAAGTCATTGCACAGTTTGAAATATGAGGCATGATTCAAGTTGCATTTTGCAAGATGATTGAAGTACAGATTGAGTTGCCACAGTATTTATTCTGAATCAAATTGTGCATGCAAAGGAGATATGAACGATGAGCAGGTTGTAGTGCGGAAATATATTGCTATAGATAGATTACTACTAGTCTACAACATAAGCTCATATTGATATTCAATTGTCTTTACAGATTCTCCACCCACTGAGACTTCAGAAATCAACGATGGTAAATTAGGAATATCTGGAATTAGATTGGGGAGAAATAACTGGTCTGTTACATTGCAGATGATAGCCTGTTATTTGACATCAGTATGACAGCCACTGCAATGCCGGTATCACTCTCCAAATTCTCTGCATTTGATGCCAACAAAGGTTAGTAGTTTATACATAATTTTATTAAAGTAGATCTTATAATGCAATTCCTCTACAGATACTGTTACAAGTAATACACTCCAGAGCGCGCCCGTGGCAGCAAAAATAAAAACAGGATCTTCATACCCTGCACCAAATAAAAACAGCACTACGGTTGTCAAGAAGGCAGCAGGACAGAGGTCCAGTACAAAGCAAGGTTTGTATGACTAATATGGTTGTCCATAATTTGGAAAATCTTACAAATCCTCGGTTGTAATGTCTTATTTTCCTAATTATGGACAACCCTATTTGACTAATGCATAGAATATTCCAATAAACTCAAAATTCAACGACAGTGAATCAATCAATATAGTTCAGGCACTGTCGTGCTTGGCTAGGGTTGTCGAACTACTAGCTTGCACGCTATTGCGTCATAGATGGTATTGATATGATGAGATCAATCGCGTAGCTCTTTGTTATGCAAATCAAATAGTTTTCTACCATGTATTTTAATTCTCTCCTTTGCATTTTGTGCAATAATGCGCATGCAATAATAGAAAAGTCCTTCCTTCAAACAGCTTGAAACATCATACTACATATATTCTGAGTATTTAGGAACCTTCCAGATACTGTAAAAAACTTCGCAAAAGTTGCAAAAACTTTCCCTGCTGATTACTTGATTTCGTGATTCTTTTCAACCAACTTATTCCAGATGACATACTGGCAATGGCAAAGGGGAAGCATGACCTACATATGAAATATTTCGAAATCAAAATGGCACAAAAAATATGAAGATTGCCTTGAACAGGAGAAAGCAAGAGATGGCTGAAGAACTACATGCTGCAAAAATGATGAAGTACAAGTAAAAAATCATTTTGGACAATCGTCAGAAGAACTTGCCATTGGATGACACGCTGTTTTGAACGACCGCCTGATCTGGCTCTTCAGTCTTCATTTTTCGCTCGCTCATTTTGCTCAAGCTCCATTGCTTGCCACTGCTCATCAGTAGGACTGGGCACAATGATTCGAGTACTCGAATCTGAATTGAGTATTAATTCTAACTCTAATTCGTTCCGTGGGTCTATACCAGTCGGTATTTTCATCTTAGTGAGCCTTCAACCCTTAATTGGCCCATTCGCAGCATATATGAAATAGTACTCGAATCTGCATCGAGTATTAATTCTGATTTGAATTTGACCAACTGTTCTGTGGCTCTATACTGGTCAGTATTCTCAACTCCAAAAGCCTTCAAACGTTGATTGCCCCATTAGCAGCATAGGGGAGAGGAGGCAAAGATAAGACACTCTCCTGATATTGCAATGCTAAATCTGGCCAACTGTTAGATAAATAATATATTATGTGTGCTTACACACAAACATATATTTTTTGGCATTATTATGCATTTAACCTCAAATCTGTTTGCCTGGTTAATATGATAGGACTATACATGGACATTACGGGAACAACATAGTTCAAGAAATCTGTCAATTAGAAAGTTGTCCTATTAATGCATTGCATGTCTCATCTTTGCCTCCTCTCCCCTATATGAAACAGGTATTAGTGGAAAGGACATTTCCGTGAAGTCGTGGTCAACCTGCCTTGTGTTTTTCTTTATGAGTAATCGGTAAAATTTGAAGCTATTTTTCACCTACATGCCTGTCTCGTTTTTTCCTGCTACAAGTAACCAGTAAAATTTTGAAGTCATTTTTGAACAGCCCTTATCCACATGCCTGCCTTTTTTTTCTGCAAAAGTAACAATACATAGACAGTTCGTTTGAGGGTGTAATGCATTTGTATGACCAGTGGGTAGCGTGAAGAAATATTGAAATATCAAAAACGCTACAATCACAGGAATGCATTCTCAAGGCGCGTTAGTGAGTGCTCAAGGCCCGTTAGTGGGTGCTATGACAATCACCAAAATGAAAACTAATGAAACAAGCTTTGCATGGAGGCCTGATAGTTTTATATTGTAAATTCCAGACCAGTGAGCTCGTTGCAAAACATTGCTCAACTAAAATGATTGTTGACGATATCTCTGCGTTTCACAAGTCCACAACTAGAACTTTTAGGCATATCAAAGTCTGTTAATACAATGTCATCTGCCTCGCCAGTTTCAAACTCCTCCGTCATATCCACTTTCCCGCGTCTGATAGCATAATTGTGCAGGCAGGCNGTTGCCACTATGATGGGNAAGGTGTTATCAAGCNTAGTACGTAGGCCTAGTTGGANACAAAGATATCTTTGNTTCCATACGCCGAACGATCTTTCAATNTTGATCCTGGTGGCAATGTGAGATTTGTTATANCTCTTTTCCGCTGGCGATGAGGGGTTNAAANTAGGCGTCATCAAATATGGAACACAAGGGTAGCNGCTGTCTCTTAGAAGCATACCATTATTGTTGCCCATCAGGATTGGTATACAGTGCTGTTATCCATGACTCTGCTATTGTGCGTAGAGCCAGACCATCTGGCTACTATATGGGTAAATTCCCTATCTGCATTGCACACAAGCTGTGCGTTTATGGAAAAGAATCCTTTCCTGTTGCGGTAAAGTTCTCCATCATCCCCGCCGGGATTCGAGATGGGTACGTGGGTGCCATCGACAAGACCGATGACTCCGGGAAACTGGTGCTCTGCATAAAATGCATTCATTTGTGCAGTTATTTCTTGAGGCGTTGTCGGGAACTTCATAAATTCCTTCCTCCTGCCTGCCATAGCCCTGGAAACTTTATGCAGGCTACTATTCTGCACGCAGTACTTTTGTTCATATGCAGAAGGTCAACATCAGTCATTTGGTGATGACCGGAAGCAAAGAAACGCAGGGCAGCCAGCAGTCTGAAATGAGGTGGAATGGCATGGCAGCGGCGGCTAGGAAATGAAAGTTCCTCTTTCACCATTTCCAGAAGCTCCAAAGTTGATGACTTGGACAGCCTATACCGTTTCGCGAATTTTGCATCGTCAAGGTATTCCAGAGAATTCGAACGGTCTTTAATCATACTCCTAGGTATTCTATATTCTCTCAGGCTCCACAGTGTCTCTAACACGTCAACGTCCATTTTGAGCCATACACCGTATACAATCTACACAGTACACATGCAACATCCCCTTGAAAGATGCCTACAACATTCCCGCCTTCGCCATCAGCTGATATTTGGCGGATTATCTGACGTCATTTGCGTCAGTTTGCGTCAACGAACGCAGATCATTTGACTCGCCACTGGATCCGTGAGCCGTGATCATGCTATAGTGTCAATCTCGGATCCAAAGATCGACGATCATGGCTATCGGCGGATCGTTTCTGATCATGATCTATGCAACCGACCCTAAGAACCGTCAATAATTTAGTAACCTTAAATTAACGCAGCACAGTGTAATGCATCGTCCGGTCTTGCATTGACTGCTAAGGCGTAATTATCTTTATTTGCAAGTACTCGTCGAAATTGTTGGCAAATCGACGTAAGATATAGCATTTGATTTTCCAGTTGATACATTTAGCGATATTCAAAAAGTCATCATGCACTTCAGCATGCGGCATCATGTGGCGTCATTCGTAACGTGTGCATAATATATTCCTTTACAGAAATTTAGGGTGGGAATTTGCAATATGACGTCACACGAATACTTGACGTCATGGTTTCGAGTCCACGCAGAGGCTTTCAAAAATATTCTCGCTTACCAGATCATCTCAGGGGTTCCCATCATCCCTGAAATTAGGGTCCAAAAAGTACCAAAGTACGTATATCCTCACGTGTAGTCAGCCAAGGGGTCGCCTGATTTTACCTAATATTCTTAGGTGGCCACTTTCGATATTGTGGGGTGCATCTTCGTGATGTGAGAAAAATGTCTAATTAATACACATCGATTTGAATTCGCGTGTTCACTGTGTTGAGTGAGACTGATTGTAAAGGCGATGAATATTTTGAAGCTGGCAGAAATATTGCTACGTAATCATGGCGGTATCATTTTATTGCCTTGGTTCTTAACCGGCCATGGACTTATTTTGAAAAATTATAAAGTTTACAAAATCCAAGGTGAAATTAAAAGAGGAATTAGTTTTAGAACATAACCCCTTGAGCAAGTAGCTCAGCTATGCAAAGTCGGCTTGAGTATTTCGAACTTGTAGGAATACTTGGTTACTCATTACCTCTGAAGTAAGCCTTCACTTCTTTTATGAAATACAATGTTGATATTGCCAATGACGAAGGAGCTCATTTACGCTTTATACGTAAACGTCCTAGCGACAACTATGGTGCTACTACTGAAAACGTCCTAGCGACAACTATGGTGCTACTACTGACAACGATATATATATACTTATTATTTAGTCAATATTGTGCGGCAGAGTTCCTCCTTTCCAAATCTACCTAGCATTATGTGCTGCATGCACGGTACATGGCTGATCCTCATCTTCAATTTTTCTAATCTCGTGAAATCTTATAGTTTTCATCGAATGGAACAGAAAAACACCCAGTAAACCGTTTAAAAGATACATTTATTGAGTAGACCGGTACGATATTTGCTCCAGTTGAAATTGTAATGTCAGTGGCGCTGAGTAGAACTTCGCCTTTTTCAACTCACATTGTCCGACGGGCCACCAATGGACTCGGCAATTGTTAAATTTGAAATCAGATATGTAATTAATAATAATATTATGAGAGCGATGTATCAATATCGTATTATTAAATTAGAAAATAGATGTTTCACTGAGTATATCATCGTGAATTGTGTAGCCTACTGCACTTGTTGAATTTACCTTGTTGAAGTACGCACACGTTACATGGCGTGTATGTTAGGGTTGCCATACGTCCGGAATTTCCCGGACATGTCCGGAATTTCACGGTTCAAACTGCGTCCGGGAGTAATTTCTAAAATTTGCCTAAATGTCCGGAATTTTGAGAGTTTGAAACAGGATCAAAATGTTTTCGTAAATCAACATAATACCATTATTATTTTTGGAAGATTTATGCCACTTGAAATTTTTTCTGGAGCTGCGCGCAATTTAGTGTCACAATCATGGATTTCAATATGTGAACCACCACCCTCGCAAGATATGCAATCAAAAATTATTGAAAATAAGCATCATTTGTTGAAATAAGTCTAATTGTAATCGCAAATATAGGAGAACGATATATTACTAGAGTCGGTTAAGGTCGTTTAGATGCTTTAGTCAAAGATATTGGCTATAAGCCTGGGGGTTGTTTGTCTTTATTCTGGGATTCTCGAAGATGTTGAACGTAATCATCTTCCAAACTAGGCCGTGAGTAAGTCTGGGCAGTGGTGCTCACCGTTTTTTAGTAATCCACTTATCAAATTATGAGCTGGGCCACAAAACATTTTCGAATTAGAAATGGAGTCACGACCATGAATGGTTGAACACCACCGGATGTGCAACCTGATGGTGCGGATCTGCATTTAGGCTCATAAATAGTCTTATCCGTGTGACATAACGTGACTTTACGATGTATAATTCCGTTCCCCGTATTTTCGAAGTCATCATCCTCCACCAGCTTCCCCGATAACTATGATCATGATCATGTAGGCGGATAAATTATCAAAATTTTATAGTTATATATGGAGGCAATATTATAGACTGATTTCCTTCTGAAAATTTATCAACTAGAGGCACATAGAAACCAGATCTTTATTTGGATGGGAAGGGCTGAAAAATGGTGTTTCGATCCTGGTTACAACACACAACTACATAAATGCGCCTATCTAACATTATAGCGGCTTCTGATCCGGATCGTGACCACCTATTCTATGGTCGATAGGATTGGCAAAGCTTCGCTAGCGTGACATCATATTGACATACAATATGTGTCGTAACTCATTTTTATATCTGCTAGTGGGCGCTAAAAAATGTCTGCAATTCGCCAGAAAAAATATATGGTAACCCTAGTACAGGGGTCACCAACCCGGTGCCCGCGGGCACCAGGTAGCCCGCGAGGACTAGATGAGTAGCCCGCGAGCCCGTTCTAAAAAGGTGGAATAGCAGCATTTACTATTCGTCAGATTATTACCAGTGATCTTTTAAATATATAGATTGATTGATTCGGCTATTCTTGTTTCAAATACACTAACATGTAACTTACATATATAAACACTTAAAAATATCCTCAATTACAATTAGTAATATATAGATGTATGTGATAGAATCACCGGCAGAAATTGAAGATACGCCGCATTGCCTATACAGGCGATATGACGGAATGCCATTCACGGTCTTCTTGAAATGGCGGGGGGTTCCGTTATGATAGCTCGACGTCCAGGACAATGCCAAAGTAGTAAACAATATTACTATTCGGAGTTAGATGGCCGTGAAGTACTAGCAGATTTTGAATATCTGTATACCCATTACGTATTGCATCTTTTGACACAGCTTGCTTCTGTTAGTCTCAACGCAGTTTAGTATACCAGGTTTCTAACTTTATGTAATCGTTGCTGCTGTCCGATATAATGAAATCTTGTCATTTCTGGATGCTGAACATTTGGAGATTGAAATTGTAACACTGCAAAATGACCCCCACCTCAGTCTGCAGCAAACGTTTGGTGCCTTGTTGACACGGTAAAGTACAGTGGTGTATGCGCAGCAGCTATGAAGGTTGCAAGCGTCTATGGTTCAACTTATCGTTGTGAATCAACCTTTTCGGACATGAACTTCATCAAAAACAAACACAAAACACGCCTAATCAATGCACGTCTGGAACACTCACTCAGAATTGCAGAGTCAAGTTACATACCAGAGTACAGCGCACTAGTTGATATCATACAGTGCCAGGCTTCCCACTGACTGCTATAGAAACATATAACATGATGTCCAGTCCTGCCCAGTGCTATGAATATCAAAGCGGAAATACAGTGTGGTACTGGTAAACGGCGGGAGTAAATAGTAGCCCGCCGCTTCAATCATTACGCAAAAGTAGCCCTCGGTTGCAAAAAGGTTGGTGACCCCTGCTCTAGTGTATGTATTATTGTATTCTGGTGGGATCTCCGGGTTAGATTAGGGGTTAAGATATGGATAGCCTTAGTGGTTTCGGGATAGGCTTGAGTTGGGGGTAAATATTAAGGTAGGTAGGGCTGGGTTAGAAGAGTACGCTGATAGGCAGGCCACTTTAAATTGTACTTTTGGGTCTCAAAAGTACAATTTAGTATAAAATAAAATTTCTGTCGAGTATAAAATAAGGATTTTTTTGTTTACCGTTTTTCGGTGTTTGTCAGTTCACCGGAGTCTCTAAGAAACGCATTGGCGGGTTTATCGCTTCCGTTCGGGCCCTGCTGGCTCCCACAGGTGCTGCCTGGCGGTTGGGTGGGGAGACCGGCAGCGGCGGGGGTGCAGATGCCGCACCGCACTGGGCTTCTTCCTGCGCAGCGTTGTGTGTGTGGCTTTGCTCGCACGGCGGGATTGATTTCCACTTCATTTCATTCCACACTCAGCTCATCTTCCTCTTCCTTTGTTCATTTTCTTTTTTTTCTGTTTTGTGATCTATCGCAGCTCAAATTAAATTGCCATAGTAGGCTTCCAAATTTCATCTTTCTCGCTCGCTATAATCTGAACTCTAGTGAGTGAGTGAATTATCTCAACTATAGGTTGTAACTTGGCACTGCTGACGATCCCTGCTGAACTGGACAAGACCGGAATGTACTGTTGCAGTTTATATACCGGTAGTAGGTTGGTTGCTTGGTTGAATCAGTTCTTAAGGGGGAAAGTACACCCAGATCATCAAAATTTTTCACAATGTTTTTATTGCAGAATTACAAAGTATGAGACTGGCTCTTTCATAAAATATAATCATCTTGCATGATTTCAAGCAATAAGTATGTTAAAATTCCATTTAAAATCTCTCATTTTCGTGAAAAATCGAAAATCCCCCCCATATTTTTTAACTAGCTCAAAATTGTCACCAAACACCCTGTCCTTGTAATTTAGATAGTTATAACAAGGATGGTGATATTCACAACTTTCACGTGATTGCTGTTCATGTGGTTGGAGCGAAAACTGCCAAACAAATTTGTCAACTGTTGACCTCTGTTCTTGAGATTTTGCGTTCGGATTGGAGGACCAAGTTGTTAGGGTTTACTAGCGACGGTGAACCGACAATGACAAGCCACGTCGGTGGTGTTGGAACTTTGCTTCGAAAGGAAGCTTCACAAGAGATTTTCCACTTCTGGTGTGAACTACACCAACTCGACTTGGTTGTGCAAAAGGCCTACTCGAAGCTTGCCAATGAATCTTTCATTACAGCTTGATCGGATTTCTGCGCCAACAGCAGAAGCTTCAGACTGAGAGGCAAACAATATGCCCACGCTTTGTCGACACTCGGTGGGCTTCAATGAAGAGAGTGACTGGATGGTTTGTTGCGAACAAGATACGCGTGCTTCAGTATCTCGATGAAAAAAATCCTCCTGCACGCCCATCGCCAGGGTGGTGGATTTACGTTGTCGCTCTTGACGTTGTCGCCGGAGAGGTCCTGAAAGTGGTCAAGTCCCTGCAAGACAAGAAAACTCTGGTCACCGAGCAGCACGCCAAGCTGATGAAGTTGCGTGACAACCTGAAGGACTTGTGTTCAGCAACTGCAGAGCTTCGTGAGGAGGATGGCTTCCAGGGTGTATTAGAATACGTCAGAGTGGAATCACTTTTTGTTTCCATGACAAATGTTCGGGAGTTCATCCTCGACTTAGGACTTTTTGTGCAGGCCAAACTTGATGAAATCTCGGAAGCTACAAGGAAAACTGTTCAAAGGGGAGTCGGCATTCTGGTTTGCACCCTACTTCAGGGCGTCTGTGATCTCCTGGCAAACAACGCGGACATCAAAAACAACGAGATACCACCGACGCTCCCGAAGGAACTCGTTAAGTTGCGTCGCTCAGCTGTCTCTGACTTGGTTCGCGAACAGTCAGGGGGCTTCGAGCAGCTGAGGGGCCGAAGAAAAACTCGAGGATGTCGAGACGGAGCACGCTCAACTGCGGGACTTTTACAGCAACCATGACAATTTCCGCATTACGCTGGAGGAGGAGGGCCCTGACAGCAGCTTCAGGGACGCTTGGGGTGTCCTCGAGGGTATGAACATCCACCTGCCCACCCTAAAGGACTTCTGCGGAACGCTCTCTACCGTGTTTCCAACGACGGCACTAGTGAAGGCGGATTTTTCCGCCATCGGAATTGAAGAGGGTGACTACCGGGAGAGCCGGACCGATTTCGAAGGCTGCCTTCATGCAAGACAGTTTTAAGAGCTGCAGAAACTTGTGTGATTTTTGGTTAGATCATTAAACTTGAAACACCGGCAGGTGGAGTAACGCAAAAATCGAGCTTGTTTTCACATAAAAGTCTCAGTATGGTACCCTCCAACGCCAGGAAAGCCATTTTTCATAAAAGTATAATTTAGTATAATTTAAAATTCTGGTTGAGTATAAAATAAGCTATTTTTGCTAAATTGTACTTTAGTACCTTTTAAAGACCCCTGCTGATAGGGGAATCCAAGTGCTGAATTCATCAAGTACCCAATTTAACAAGTGCCCAATTAAACATGCCGAATTTACAATAGCCAAATTATAACCTGTAACCATCCGAAATGCAAACGACTAGTAATTCTTCGACTCATTGATCACTTTACCGCGCTCTGGAATTATAAAAACCCTCCCTGATATCTTGAAAATCTACCGTCGAAGCTAGAAGATAAATCCAGTTATTGATACGAATGTCATTTTTTCTCATCTTTCACGATGAATATAAAGTTCACAGAATCTGACCCATGCAATACATTTAGGGTATTCGTAAGCACGTATAACACCACACAGTCAGAGAAATTTAGGCTACTTCGGAGATTGGCTGCATCAATGAGAATATCGTCAAATCCATCCCTCATATGAAATAATGGTAGCAGTAGCTTAAAAATGGTTATGATCCCTTCTATCGACAAAATAGACATGGTTTATGGCAATATATATATAGTTCTATGAATAAACATCATCTTTAGTTAACTACCCGATGTCCAAATTTTTCGCAGGAAATAGTACGTTTGATGACAGCGAAATTTGGTGGAAAACAGCGCATTCGAGTCACAATGAACACAACCGTAAATGGATCTGATCTCGTCGCAGCCTTGCTATAGTTGCAGACGGAAAGTTTGAGCGAGACGGAATTTTCCATGATTTGGATCGTAGGCTATTCGGGACTATTTGTTAGGATTGATTGGCAATGTATTTTCGGGTGTTGCGCTTGATAGAACAAACCAAACTGCTCCTAATACCATCATCTCTGGCTTGCTCGCTTCTGATATTGTGTCAGCCCTCGCATCGCCGTGCATTGTGGGACAAGTAATCTACTCTGGTGCTAACAAAGGATACCCGTGGACTGTTGCGATATGCAGGACCGTCATGCTGATTGGTTCAGTAAGCGGTGCTGTTACAATCCAGCTTGTATTTACCAGTGTTGGGATCGAGAAACTGCCTTCGAGTCACAAGTCATTGCGAGTCATTGAACAGTTAGACAAGAGTACAGTAGAGTCAATCCATTTTCAAAGGTGACACGAGTCAAGTCAAGTCACTCGAGTTTTGGAGGTGACTCGAGTAGAGTCGAGTCAAGTCAAGTCAAGTCACAAGTCAAGTAACTAGTCATGTCAAGTTTAATTTTCAAAGTACGAGGCATCATCGCATTTCGCTAGCGGTTTGAAGTATACAGTTTGAGCCCCCATTTATTCTGAATTGAGTCAAATAGACACGCAAAAAGGCTCTGTATCGATCACACTTACGTAGAACTGCAAAACTGCGTAAGTAACGGTCAAAGCTGCTCGGTCACTAATTATCAGCCATTACAGAATATAAAAAAAATGATATTCTGCAATATACTCTACACACTTAAACCTCCATTATACACAATTTAAGCCGGCTCCAATTGTTGATGAGTTATATAAATGCATACACCATAATCGTTCTATTTAAATCATACGATATGAGTCGGTTATATGAGCAGTTTATTACTTCACAACTAGTTTTCGACAGACGCCGTTATCTATAAGCTTCGATCACTGCGTTTGCGTTCAATTTATTTGTGACATAAAAAACTATGCTCGATAAAACGCACGTTCTTTGAGCGATTGCCTGCACTCACATGTCACACCAGCGTATCGTTAACAATCAGAACTTATACGAGATACAGCGATTTAGTTGACACTAATCACTTGATGACTTGAAATTGACTCGTAAATTTTACTTCGAGTCCCGCGTCAATCCGCATTTCTCAAACGTCGAGTCCAGTCAAGTCAATTCATTTCTGCAAAGTGACTCCAGTTAGGTCAAGTCATGGGAAAAGATGACTCGAGTCATCCCCACACTGCTATTTACAATATTTGTTTGGCGATTGCATGCTATTTGCCGGCCTAACAGAGCTGTAGGATTTATGACACCAAGGAAGGCTAAGCAAATTGTGATATTTGAGTGGATGATTTCGACAGTTATATTCCTGCCTGTTGCTGCATATTTCCTGGATATAGTTCCTTCGTCTTTCGATCCTACAAACCAGATATGTTTTCACCGCGGAACAGTCTTTTTCAGTGGTTCTCAACCCGGGCGAGCTGAGACTCTCAGGGGGCGCTAGAAACTGTCAAAGTCTGTATGAATTCTGACTAAACATGTGTTTCTCAACCATTCTGAGAAGACGATGATTGAAGATGAAACTTATTTCGTATTCAAAAAAGCTCGCCAAACTGAAACTCTAGCAGTCGCGCTCAATGGAGGATAGGCTAATTTTAACTTTATTTAAGCAAATATTTGATATTCTTTGAAGATTTAGAGCAGTGGTTCTCAACCTTTTTCGCCTCGCGAACCGGTAAAATTTTAAAAATTGTCTGGCGGACCGGTGAACTTTCAAAATTGAAATGAGGCCAAAATGTAAAGTATGCAACCATTTTTTGCAATTATATGGTGCTATAGAGTGACATTTAGAGGGCTTTGATCGTAGGTAATTATATTCACGATGGCATCCATGTGATTTTATGGTAGTGAGTCTTCCGAGTCGAGGTAAAATTGCCTTGCCAGATAAACGTGCTACCGCCGAGATTCGTTTACAGTCTTTCGCGCCGAAGGCCGTGGGATTAAGCGACCACGCCAACTCCAATAATATTCTTCTCTTTGATAATATCGAGAGAAGAAGCGTATCGGAGTCGAACCAAGCATCTTGTCGTGCTACCTTGCTCATACCCACTGCCACCAGACGAAGGCTACTCTGCCAACTACGAATACAATGCGTGCCGCAAGAAAACACATTACAACAGCTATACCGGCCATCCACAAATCCGGGCCGAAAAGCACTTCTTCAGCCCACCCCCAAAAACGTTGGTCTTGGGACCCCTACAGGGCGATAAGCCAAACTTCCGAGGGATTCGCCCCCAGACCCTACAGTTGGGTGGATATTTCACCTGTACTTGTGATCACACGTATTCTACTCAGCGTAAGCAGAGAGTTTACGTAACTGATCGCGCCAATGGCTAAAATTTTCGATCATTCACAACCGAAGCGGTTTTTCGCGGCTGAATTTTTGGTCCACCTTTCGGAGTCCCATGTTAACCTAAACTTTATTATGTGTTGGTGCGTCGTGACGCGGTAATGGCTGACGCCGAAATGCCTATAAATCCGGTCGTCTATTAAGCAAGACATTTAGGCACACTAATTCGTGCAAAGCGCGAAAAGAAATTGAAAAATGCTGGGAAAAGTTTCAAATAAATACGCTGATTTATGTTCATTGGCGAAATAATTTTGGGCCCTTTTGAAGCTCGGCCCCTCTCCAATTAAGCGGTTTGAGATCCCCCAGTTACGTTCCTGCACAAAATGAATGAATCGAAAAACAATGATCAAACTGCGCTGTTTAGCGATGAGTGAGCTCGTATCTGTTCTGTATTTGTCGCTCGCATGTCGTCAAATAAAACGTCTTGAACTTTAAGTCAAATCGAACATGTTTCCAGCCCTAATGTTACCTCACGAAGTTACGAATCAGTTTAAAATTTGATGTTTTATTTATTTTATCAATGGACCAGCGTTCAACATTGCATCTTGAAATTAAAGAATAAAATTGTAATATACCTGGCGGACCGGCAGGAATGTCGTCGCGGACCGGCACCGGTCCGCGG
>ATSW01011233.1:0-29187 GCA_000444245.1 Botryllus schlosseri
CGATGTGAATATACATCTAGTGATAAGGGCTAGGCATTCGATTCCTAGTATAGTATTCGAACACCGCATGTCATGATGTCAAAACAATGATAATGACTTTAAAAGCTCAAATAAGTAACTTTTTGCGACCACAAGGACAATAATAGTAGTAACACCTCATCCAAAATAGTGTCGCGATTCTGCACCATCACTATTGCATAGCGCTTAGGCGCCATTGTAAGGTCGATCACTACTGGGTAAAAATGCCGTTTCCTGGATATTCGCAAGATGACGCAGTCAATCTCGGAGTATTGTGAATTATTAGATCCCTATCCGCCCGATAATGATGGCCAGACTTACGATTACTGGCTTGCTTGGAATTTTTACTCCACGATGCTCCGAAGTCCA
Organism: Botryllus schlosseri; assembly: GCA_000444245.1. Taxonomy (NCBI): domain Eukaryota; kingdom Metazoa; phylum Chordata; class Ascidiacea; order Stolidobranchia; family Styelidae; genus Botryllus; species Botryllus schlosseri. The sequence continues at coordinate 388 of ATSW01011233.1, forward strand.
TGCTGCTAAAGCAAGTGCCCTGAGCCAGGTAGTTGGAGCTGCAGTTTCGCAAGAGCGTGGGCGCACAGACCTTCGAATCAAATGGAAATTTTGTATTAACAAGCCATAGGCTTGAAGACGAAGTATGGTATGTACTCGGAACATCAATAAGGACTAATTTGGGGCTAACAAGGTCATTGGAACATATATTTCCCTTTTCCCCACGACTGTGTTTTGATTAAGCCACCCTTCTTGCAGATATTTAATACCATCGCACCATCATAACTATAACAGCAACTTCTGTCGTGAGACTCACGGATATCTAGATATCCCTGGTGATACTTCACATGTTTTCATATGGAAATATTGGATAATAGATTTAGACTAGTATAGATAGTATTAATATATAGTATCCTCTAAAATTACCAAAAGGTAGAAGATAAGTAACCCATGCGCTACACACACCACTTTATTTTGTCATATTATGAGCGCTTTCGATTAAATAAATTCTACTTACGACCGCATCCCGTTCGTTCGTTTGGAAACGTGATTTCACGAGAGTAGCTCCGACAGACTCCCCCGAAGTCATCAAGGTCGGATCTCTTGGGTGGTCAGAAGACGGACTCACTGACTTACAGACGGGCTCTTTTAAAGACACTGGGAAATCGCAAGCGAAGACATCGCCCGGTTTGTTTGTTTGGCGTTGGAAGGAGGGAAACTTAGCGGTGACGTCTGTTGTCGATTGCTTCGGAGAACCGATCAGAAATCTGGGAACAGATGGACATTGGACATCGTTAGTACTGCGATAATTAATTTCGTTTATTTATGTCGTGGTAGCTTGCTAGCTTCATAGCCTAATGAAAACGTGGTATTCCTAAGTCGGTATATCCATTAACTGAAGGTTGCCAAGTCCTCGTTAGGTACATGCTTATAGTTAGCTATAGTAAATCGTCAGTCATTCTCTTAATGGAGCACTGCACTCTAAAAATGATGTGGTCTCAAATTGAAGGGTGAAACGAAAAAAAAATTGGCCGCAGCCGTTTGCTTCAGAACGCCACCGTAATGGAGCTGCAATGTATTGAAATTTCCAGAAACACATCACGCTCCAGCAGTCACGCAGAGATCGAACTTTATATAGTTGTCAATCAATCAATCAGGTTTATTAATATTTTCACCGTTTCAAAACATCACAAGACTGCGATACAATGAAAAGATAGGAAGGTGTCGAAACAACTTGGAGTAGCCATTAAGATCAGACACCCACCTTAGCCTAGGCGAAGTAAATAAGAGGCATGCACAGTTGCACACTGAATGAAAAGTAGGCTAATGCAGAGAATATAAGACGCAAGCGACAAAATGAGGTGGCATGTGGCGTACACGACAGAAATAGAATACACTAGGCCCGATTTTGACATAAATCTACTGACTGAATATCTTCCGTTGAACGCGGTATCTAAACCACCTTGGCGTGTACGATATATTTCCTTCATAACATCGGCTGACAACTATATAAAGTTCGATCTCTGCGTGAGTGCTGGAGCGTGATGTGTTTGTGGAAATTTCAATACGTTGCAGCTCCATTACGGTGGCGTTCTGAAGCAAACGGCTGCAGCCAAAATTATTTTTTTTCGTTTTATCCTTCAATTCGAGACCACATCATTTTTAGAGTTCAGTGCCCCTTTAAGAATAGTTGCCTTTACCGGCGTTGTTGCTGCGTATCACTGCAAAATGCAGATAATTTATAAATATAAGATGACATAGTGAATATCTCTTAATAGGTCAATAGTTCATGCAGGGCCCTATAAATTGATTGATTGATTTCAAATCATGGTGCCAAAGCTTCCTCGTGCTAGAGGTGGCACCAATATGTAGTAGCACAACACTTGAAATATTGAGTCGCTAAATGGCTACCCCAAAAACGATATTCAAGACTATAATGCATAAATCTACCCGGACGTATAAACGTGATGCCATTGGCGTGATAAACGAGTATTGGCCCTGCCATTATTACCATGACAAATTGCATCTCGTCTATTAATGTCTACTGAGGTGTCATATTACAGAAATGATAGAAGGGATGTTTTGATGTACACAGTTCATATACTGTCACAAGCAAATTGTCGCGTATTTCACAATAGAACAAGATTTTTTCGGGCTCCGTATTACATGATTGCCGACGACAGGAATGTACAGCTGCACAATGCACAAGATGACCAGATGTAGGATGCACATGGCCGTGAAACCGGGGGCCACACTAAGGATATCTATACTCGTTGCAAGACCCGTCATCTCGTTAGGAATTAATAACGGTGATGGCGAGCATTATCATTAAAATCGTGAGTACCGCAATGCAAATAGTGTTTATAGCGTGAACACATCTTTCAGTATATCGAATATATTTTGTGAAAATATTCCTGTGCGAAGTCAACCTTTGCAGCGTGTATATTTTTGTGATTTTTGCGTTCTATGGGCCCTTCTTTCAGCCAACTTGTACTCAACTCGAACCTTCCATACCAAGCCAAGTTAGTGGGCCTCACCTAGTTCCTTTGAGGCCGCATTTGCACACCCAGAACCTACACGGCCTTGCTAATAAACTGAAAGTATATTCGTAGTCCTTATCATCGAATCCTTATTATTAGAATCTCTTTCTTGTATGGTCAAGTTGTCAGGTCACTGCGTAATAGTAATGTCTTGTTGAATTCATTCTTTTAAAGAACATCGTAGATACGTGTATGCAGCGGAAATAGCCAAATCAATAGGTGGATTATCCGAAGAACTACGATTGTAACCACTGATATGAACCAAAACTATTTATGAAACGGTAGGTAACGATTCACGAATAGACAAGGAAGTCCGTCACTTTCGATTTATTACAGAGCATGGGCCTACGCATTTAGATTCGCGGTACAGGATAGTGATTCTCAACTGCAGTTACGCTATTCGGAGAAAAGCAAACCATGTTATAAACCAATACTAACAATTGTCACCTCACAATTTTCATACGCATCAAGTCAGTGACGTAAGGCTAAAAGCGTGTGTGTGGTGATCATGTCGGGCCGGGACTCCTTTTTGTCGAAATACCATAAGATTTATGCCATCAGGGGGACGGTTTCGCCAGAGTATATTTTCTCATGATTTGATCCATGACTTCATATATAGTATTTGCGACATTACATACCCACAATTGATATGAAATGATACTTTAAGCGTTGGCACGCATATGCAGGGTTGTAATGCCTCGAGTGACGATTTTCTGATGACTCGACTCGACTCGAGTCAATCTGTGTATTGACTCGACTTGGACTCGAGTCCTTGCGCATGACTCGAACCAAGTTTTATGACTCGAGACTTAGACGGCCAAGACCGACATTTCATTGTAATTTCGAAGAATAGTAAAGTAACCACCCTATTGGGATTTCGTTTATTGGTACTGGTACTTGAACATGCGACCAGAAAGTGCTGAAAGTGAGGGAAATGAGTATATTATAAATGCGAATCATTTGATATCACCAAACAGAGTTATAAAAAGGGGGTTTAACAAAACTTTAACTGGAAACTGAGCAGTCAACACAATGGCTTGGACTCGGACTCGAGTCATAATACCATGACTCGGACTCGACCCTCTGCTCGATGACTTGGACTCGGACTTGACTCGGTGGTGAATTGAAAATGACTCGACTTGACTCGAGTCAAAACTATAAAATTGAGATTGACTTGTGACTTGGAGCCTTGTGACTTGGTTATAATTATGCTCATACTTAATCCACCAATCACACGCTCTGTAAATTACAACTTCCGTAAACATAACATTAATTGACAGTCAATATATTATGTGTAGTGGATGGTTGTTCATCCCATTTAATGATGACTTCTGATTTCTGATTTCGAAGACTACTCCTAGTAGTTTCGACACCTTCCTATCTTTCATTGTATCGCAGTCTTGAGGTGTATCGAAATGATGAAATTTTTAGCAATAAATTGAATTGACTCGCATTCTTACTTTTAGAAGAACAGAAAATGATTCGTTCGAATCGAAGCCATGTGAAATAGTATTTTAGTCGATTTGTAATATCATATATCCATAATGTATAAGGGTAGATGATAATCAATTGCATCACATCACTCTATCTCGCGATTTTAAGATTCATACTATCATTTCGAAGTTTTGCGCTGATTACTTGACGTATATAGTTGATGGTCAAGAACGCGAAATCAGAGCGTTTCAAATGCAGTATAGGCTACATCTATAATTTGATATCCACACGCAAGGATTTTGTCAATGTGTTTGAGGCCACTCACAAATCGAAGTAATCCTGATCTGCATCGACCAAATGAAGTTACGGGAATATCATCGGCTCACGTCTATAGTTATATAGTATCTCGTTTGCTGGAAAATCTGATTAAAGTTTCATTAAAAAGCTGTAAGACACTCACGTTACTTTCGGTGTTCCACTCTTCGGCGCTGGGCTCCATACAAAGTCATGTCCAAAGTGATGCACCTCATCCGAGTTACCAGGTGATATTGTATTAGGATTCGTAATTAAGTAATTATCAGTTGTGATAACATTGTAGCATTCTTCGCAGGGCAGGAAGCAGAACACAGTAGCTAGAGAGAACAGCACATATCTCCTGTTCTTGATCAGGCAAGCTCCCATGTGGCTTGTCATATTAGATCCTATACACTCTGTAGAAACGGTAAATAGTTTGGTTGGGTTATGAAAATCCCTAATACTTTGATAAAGTGACAGCGAGTTTAAATTATCCTAGTAGACACTATCCCTAAAGTTCTGCACTTGGACTCAATAGAGCTATTATTTTTGTATTCTATGCACAAGTGTCAATGAAGTTGCCACATGTCTGGTAACATATCTCTGACCGATTCGATTAACTTCGATTAACTGGCAAGCTACGAATGCCAGAAATGCAAATGTCCATCGCTTCCAGACTCCGTGAGTGTGGAACCTGTACCTTTAGCCTGATATATCTTACATATAGGTCAATACCATGTCATGACTAAATGCCATCTTCTCGGAAATGAATGTTGTAGACCTTATGACTGTTTATAGCCTGCCACTCGCAGTATTATAAATGAATCCTGCACTATGCGTAATCAAGGACATCAAGTGCAATGAACCGTTCGTGATTGCTTCAGAATATATACGCTGGTGAATATCCTAGTAGATAAATATTGAAGAGAGAAACGGCTCTGGCGGTAATCAACGAGTTATCGAAAGATTCGGATCGATTCAGATGGAGAGCATATAAGAAATCGCATTTTCCGTTGATCGCCCGAGAGTACATAATCAATTCCGTAATGACAAATCCATCACAAAGATCATCAACTGCCATAACTCAGACGCCCAGCCGTGTGACGTGTCGCAATATGTTTGTATTTTTTGGAATCGTTAACTAATTTAACGCGGGCGCGGTCACGTATTGAAATACCGTGTCGAAATTATAGGAGTTCAAACCAGTGTGCCGAAATACGTAGACTTAACATGTGGTAGACCCGGCGGATGTTTGGATTATAGTTTGGTGCGGTTCCTTCAAAATTGTCAAGACTGTGGGTTAGGTGTAAATGGTGTGATAAATGACGACGTTTTGGGAATGACTGGCAATATACTGCAGAAGTTCACCATTCGGATAAGATAAAATATGTCACAGGCATGGATATATGAAGTTTGTATTAGTTATGTAGTAGTCAATAAAGCTAGATATAATCACGCCTCGACACTAAAGCCAATGACGGTTCGCTGCCAAACGTTGTCAAGCGATTATCTAGACCTGCCCGGATAAAGACTCGATCGAGTTGGCGCGGATTTACGATTTCGGTTCTGCCCTACATCTATCTAAGTCATGACCACGACTTTAGGTGGCTTTCCAAGCCGTACAAGCGACCCGGATTTTCGATTTCTGTTTCGGATATCGATGAACCTGTGGAGAAGGCGCAAACGTCCGCTTTGAGTGAACTTTGGAATTATTGTGGTAATTGCCTTTGAACACAGACTCTAAACCGTCACCAATCGACAATTTCTACCAAGCTTTGTTGTTTACTCGTAGCTATAATGTGGCGGTTTTTTATCTAGGTTTGTGACATCGCTTTGCAAAACAGCGAGTCCCACATTAATTCCCCAAGACACTTCACTGGTATCGGTAGGAATGGTGTTAAAACTCAGGTTTCGGCCGCATATACTTGATATATTATTTGAAGGGTCAAGTTTACCAGTACCACGATTCGCGCGTGAACACCGTTGCCGAGGGACCTTCATGTCTACTAAACTTCGTTATAGAAATCAATATTGCGCTCGACTATACTGATTACATATGGAGATTTCCCTTGTTATAGAGCTCCCACGAAAGAAATATCTCATTAGCTGGCATTATTTCTACTACGGTTGATGGTGACTCGCAATTCCTGCTTTGGTCGCCAGCATTCGGAAGTCTTTGAATTCAGAGGTCACTGGGTTGGGAGAAGAATTCCACTGCGTTTGTCACTGTGGGGCATTGTTGAGACAGAATATATTACAATTTTCTCCCAAATGCACGTATTTCGACCTGATTGTCCCCACTTTTAGCTTTCATAGTGAGTGAACTGTGCATATTGTTTTGGAAAATAAGTTGGCTGTAGGCTATACAGTGTTTAGTGTATGTATATGTATGCGGGCATTACCGGTCCACCCACATCGCTCTATCAAGTACGACAGACAACGACTGTGGGACAATATTTCGCTCACAATCAGACATCCTCGAGCATGTCCTTGTCCATTGTCCACATTTAAGTCAAAATACAAGCAGATCATTCCAAATGTATACTATAGTCTGCGCTCAATATCACCAGACCACGATCTGACATATGTAATTTGCCTACCAACACATGCCACTTAATTTTCGTCGCTTGTCCTTTTTGTGATATGTTTTCTTCTGTTACTTTTAATGTAGCATTGTACAGTCCTCCTATTTACAGTATATGTTCTCACTAAAGGTGAGTGTTTCATTGAAAGGCTGCTCCAAGTCGTTTCGAGTCCTTCCTACCTTTTCATTTTACAGCAATTCTGTGCAGTTGCGAAATGATGAACTTGTAATGACATACTGAAGACAACGTCGCAATATCGTGGCCAAGTTCTGGCGGGTTCAGTACGCCTATATGATATAGTATCGATAACTCTGACTTTGCTCTGACTGACTGACAATACTCTGACACTTTCTGCTTCTCTCTACGACCGCTAACTGCATCACGAATGACGAGAGCAAAGCCCGCTGCTAACAATGAAACCGTTCGCGATAGCAGCGAGACACCGACTAGTTTTTTATTTTATTTTGATTTCGTGCGCATCAAATTGAACACGACCGAAAATGATACCGCCAATTTGTTTTTAAGACTTGACACACTTCCATGAATTGCCCGCGTTGTGCGATGTGATGACGAGTTGTTCTGTCGAAATATATATATGTACCGTTATAGTAAGTGAATGCTAATTACAGGGAAAATCCGTTCGTTAGGTTTGGAATTATATCTGTAAGATAGCCATGTCAATTCAAAATCAGTTCTCCGAGGTTTAAATCTCAGTTTGTGATGTACATAATAATCAAGCGTAGGCCTATGTAAGTTTGTCTCTTATTGATCGGATATTGTACATGTGCAATTGTACATATCCGGAAGTACTATTAGGAACGCAAGCAATAGGCTATTTGCTGGACCTCGATCACGTGACTAGATACGCATAGCAACCAGAAATTGGTTAGCACGCTACTTTCTCGCGCACCTGCTTCAGTGCTAAATATCGCATAGTGTACTGTTGATTTCTGGTTGTAAACGTTTCGGAAATTTGTTGTAGAAGTCATCAGAGATTTACCTATGCTAGATGTCAATCCTGTACAAAGCATTTAGAATGATATCGTCAGAATTACGCAGAAATCCCTCGGTAACGTAGCCGTGTTTCGGATATAGTATATTATCGTTTTCGGGATGTAAACATTTTATAATAGTGCCATGGAAATGTGCAAGGATTCAAATGTGTTGGATGTCTTTGACCTGTTCCGCAAGAGTAATTCTAGCCACGGCAGTAGATATATTGAAAAAAATCGAGCACTTGCCAAACCCTGCCTGTATTATTGAATAATTGCGGGGAATATCAAGCAAATTGTTATTTAACAGAGATCAGTCTACCATCGATGCATCCTCTGATTGTGTCATGTTGTAATATTTCTTGACCACAAGTACAAAAGCCATTGTTTCTCGGATCCATAAAGTATGGGTCGCGCAGGGTATAGATTTGGTCGTGAGTCGTGACCGCACCGGAGCAATCTTTTAATATGTATGTAATATGTGCTGAATTTCATGCAATAGATAATTTCTTCGCGCGATACCCTCTACGGGCAGTTTTTGCGTGCTGAGCGCCGCTCTGTTGGATACTATAGCCAATAAGCGAGGCACGCAGAAAAGTGGTTACGACAATATGGCTTGATCATGGAAATGTGCCGTGTATTACACAAATTGGTTTGATGTCTTGATGATATTTGTCTGATGTTAGTTTATCTGGAAAGCTCTATTATGCGCGGGCAATACTTGCGCAATGTAGATCGAGGGAAAGAGCTGGGCGGAAACTGCCGCACCCCATATTTGTTATTACAGGAATGAATCGAAGTTCCTAGTATCGCTTAGCCAACATGCGGTTGGAACTACGGTGCCAAAACGATCGGCGGCGATAAAACCTTGGCCATAATGACCGTTCTCTGGTCTTCGAAATGGCCGCAACCGAATAGTCCCGACCTCGCAATCTGATCCCCGCAGTACAAATGCGTTCAATGTAGGAGAATAATCCACCACGATTCGAAATCGCTTGCGTCACACATGTTTCATGGAACTGCGTTACGTGCTACTGGTTATCTGCACCTTCTTTATTTCATACATGCCCGTAAATAGGCTACGTAGGAACGTAGTATACTGACATTAAAAATGCATTTATTACGTTGTGTGAGGCCTGGGTCGCAAGCTGTCATGAAAATACAGATTTGGGTCGTGGTCTAAAAAATCTATGAACCACTGACATAGTATGTATAGTCCTGAAGCATTCAATGTTGTGCACTCAAGTGAAGCACAATATTGCGATTTCCGATGTTACTTTCATCTGTATCTGATCATGGANAATATAAATATGTAAAACAATGAAAATTACGTTTTAAGTAAATGTTGTCACTTAAATAAAGGCTCTCCCTAGTTTAAACACGTTTTCTCTATCTTCATTTTCGTTCTAAGGACAATGCTATAGAGCTCAAATCCATATTCCTGATACACATAAAATGAATCGTGAACTTCAGTGTAGTTCGTTGGTTACTTTGTAATATGTGTAGATGAGGACTAAAAATTCAAAATACTGAACTAAAAATTATATACACGCCATACCTTCTTGAAATGTTGACAAAGTATTGTGTATTACAGGTTCACATGATCGATATTATACTATATATAGTCATTTCTATGGTCGGTCGCATGCGTCAATGCGCTTCGAAATCAAACATGAGCTTTGAAGCCAATGTTATATTGATACTTCATCATTTCAAAACCTCACAAGACAGGTACGATCCGGTACTGTTCCATTAAAGAAACGTAAAAATTTTGAATACTTATTCTGGTCACAAACTATGATGATCTGTGTTAAAATACATAACGCTGTTGGACAAAAAACACTTTATTGGTGACAGAATTACTAAATATGTTCGTATTTTCTTATTTTACGTCTACGAATCTGTGAAAGAAGGCGTGATATGGGTGCGCTAACTGCCGAAATTGTGTTTGAGCATCTAATTTATGGTACGGAACCTGAATATAGCTTTCCAAGTCCGCTCCATTGCCATTATTTCTGAAGCTGGAGGAACTTTTTGATGCACACTGTCATCTAGGTTTGCATTTGAAACAAACATCAAATTAAAACAAACATGTTTAAAACATGGTCCTTATTGTTTAAAACATGTTTTTGCTTTTGTTTTTCAGCCATAACGTCACTAATTTTTAATTGTGGCGTCAAGGTGGATTAACATTGACAGTTGAAAATATAGGGTAAATATGACTCCTACGAAAAGGGCTTCCGACCACAGTCATAAACAGACCAGAAATATCTTTAACAAGGACTACATCGTTATGCAACCAAGAGGAGTGTTAAAGCGGCATGAAATGTGGATTCAGGGTGGTCATTTGTGGTATTGCATATATGCAACAGTATTTTGCCACAGAATCCAAGGACAACGTTTTTGTCTAGGCCTGGACGTAACCTACAAACTATACATCAGTAGGGGTCCGCGAAGCACTTCCAGGGGGTCCGCGAAACCTCTAAATTTGCAAAATGAATAATAACCTATTTTTTTTTATTTTTTATTTTAGCGGAATCACGAGGCAGTTTGTGGTTCATTACGGCTAGAAATTCATGACTCACATCAACAGAATGGCCGTCTTAGATGAAATATTCTACTGTTAAAACTCATTGCAATTGCCAATAGCCTACTGATACAAACATATTGATTTTCGGATATGTTTTGTGGGGGATTACGGAGAAAATAGAAGTCGGAGTAGTAAGGTCGAGAAGGGTGACAGGTGACTTCGAAATGTTTATAAATATCCATTATCACCTTATAGCTATACATAACCATAATAACTTCAAGATGAGCTGCAAGATAGAAAAGAATGGGCTGGACGTTATATGTTCGTTAAAAAATCTGTTTCCCTATTTTGGTGCCATTGCCATATATGTTGCGACCATACTTAAAGGTGTCATTGAAAGCGTTTCTCGTTATTATTACATTCGCCACCACCTATCTTTGTGGAATTGTGGAATTTCAAGACATGACCACGTATTAAAGAAATGCAGCAGCAGAATGAGCTTTGAAATAATATAACTCAACCCAATTTCTACATAAATAGTACGATGTTATTATCGAGAAAAGTCATTTTGCTGCTGTTTATATTAGTCTGTACAGTTATATTTGCACAAGAAAGATGACGGTTGCAGGATAATAGGGCTAAATTTGAAAAAAAACGTGGGGTCCGCAGGGGTCCACAGGGGGTCCGCGGAGACAAAAAGGTTGAGAACCACTGCTATACATTAACCAACACTAATACAATATATGAGTTGAATACAGTCCAGCCGACACATGCAAAACAGATGTGTGGGTGTTACGGACTAAATACAGACTCGCTGGTGCAGACTCGCTATTCTGTTGCCTAGGCTTACTTACCATTACATGTCTAAACGTTGCGTTCTTGCAGCTTTGCGCACGTGATCAGCTTTGTATGTTTGTCATCGTTACACGTCATAATTTCTTCTTTCCCGTTTTCAGACTTATTGCTACGTCATAGCCTGCTTGGGTAGGCCTATATATTGGTCTTCGTTTTAAAATACTAATTATTGTCTCTTTCGCAGTATCTTGATCAGAAGCACACGAAAGGTTATTCGAGTTTTTATTGTAATTGCAATTGCCGTTGTTACGAAAGCGAATGTGCTTATCTAACCTCGACGTATTGAGACATTGACCTGTTGGGAATTATTGCAGCACATGTTACCACTATGACTATACCAGGGGTCACCAACCTGGAGCCCGCGGGACCCAGGTAGCCCGCGAGGACCAGATGAGTAGCCTGCGAGCCTGTTCTAAAAATAGATCGAATAGCAGCATTTGCCAATATTCGTCAGATTATTACCAGTGAGCTTTTAAATATATAAATTGAGTGATTTAGCTATTCTTGTTTATATCACACTATAACACGTGACTTAGAAATGGCAATACATATATATATAAACACTTAAAATGATGATATCAAATATCCTAAATTACAAAGTAGTATACCAACATGTCATAGAATAACAAGATATCGAAGACGTAAAATACGGCGTACTGCCCATACAAGCGACATGACGGCATGCCATCCACGGTCTTCTTGAAATGGTGGGGGGTTCCGTTATGGTAGCTCGACGTCCAGGACAATAACAAAGTAATAAACAGGTTGCAGATAGCGGTGAAGTACTAGCAGATGCAATATGCCGATTACGTATTGCATCTTTTGACACAGCTTGTCTCTCTTACACTCGACGCAGTTTATAGTACCAGTACGTACCTTTTTTTTTAACTTTCTGTAATCGATGCTGCTGTCAGGTAAAATAAAATATGTCATGTCTGGATGCTGAACAGTTAGAGATTGAAATTGTACCACTGCAAAGTCACCTACACCTCAAAGCCCACAAGGGTGCAGCAAACTTTTGGTGCCTTGTTGACACGGAAAAGTACAGTGGTGAATGCGCAGCAGCTATGAAAGTTGTAAGCGTGTTTGGTTCAACCTTACGTTGGGAATCAGCCTTTGCGGACACGACCGTCATCAAAAAACAAACTCAGAACACGCCTCACTAACGCACATCCGGAACACTCACTCATCCGCGTCAGCGGTGTCTTAAAAAAGCCTAGAGGTGGGCCGTGCTATAAGTCGGCAGTTACGGAAAATACAAAGAATATCGGCCTGGTGTAAATGACCACAGTAGTCGACAAACACCATGAATACCCAAAAACAAAAACAAACAAACAAAACACTCACTCAGAGGTGCAGTGTCAAGTTACATACAATAGTACAGCGCACTTAGTTGATAGCATGCAATGCCAGGCCTCCCACTGACTGGTATAGAAACAGATAACACGATGTCCAGTCTTACGTGTGACATGATGTATTTTAAAATTTGAGCTGACAGTTGTTGTATAATTTATATGAACATAGTGGAAAAATTCGTGATTTCTTAAAAAGTGTTAGTGGCTAGCTAGTTGAAATGAGATGTTCTGATTTAAAAGACTCTCTTAGAAGTCTTACTGCTATGCAATTCCTGCCCAGTGCTATTAATATCAAAGCGGAACTCCATCTGGTACGGGTAAACGGCGGGAGTAAATGGTAGCCCGTCGCTTCAATCAGTACCCAAAAGTAGCCCTTGGTTGCAAAAAGGTTGGTGACCCCTGGACTATACCATCGCCAAACTTCATTCGTCTGAATCACAGACAATCTGCTTTGTTTGCATACCACTGTTGTGTTGTGTCCGGCTAATTTTTACAACTGTCGAGCCATGAAGATAAATATATAAAGACGAATTATCCTTATGACATTTCAAAGATATCAACACTTATGTAGCCTAACTATAATTAGCCTAGTACTTTCATTTTTCCACATACATGTTTCGCACCCCTCTTTTCATCTGCCAATAGCATAGGTGTTCTTGGAGGCTCGTCCTTGTCATCAGGATTTAATTACATTGCAAATCGGATCAGGTTTTCGGAAGCGCCGGTACAAACAATAACATCAACGTAAGTCAAACATCCACCGTACCGGGCTGTTGTATGATTATGTAAGTGTGTAAGTTAAACGGCGATTTGCATCAAATTATATGTACCATAATCAGCTTTGCTAGCATCGGAAGTGCTACTAGTTTACAGTGCTATTTAATTTACTTTGAAACTTTAAACGCTCAACAGTTTCGCGTTCAGCGCTAAATATTCATAGTAGCTTTGTTTGTGACACCTCGAAGACATTTATTTACTTATTATCGCTCGACACCATTTGTCTTAGACTATAAAGGTTTGCTATGACGTCAAATTTTTGATTTCATAATTGAAATCTTATGTAGGCTATGACTTTACTTCGTGAAAGGATTTCCTTGAAGAATTGGGGTCAAAGTGTCCTATAGTTCTGTACGCATGGTGGCTCTCGAGTACAATTATGGCATCGCTAGAATGGCAATAATGCAACAACGTCCTGCTCAGTGGAGCTTGATCGCGTCTTCAACGTAAAAGCAATGCATAAATATATCTGTGCGTGACCCGAACTGCTTTAGTCTATGGGTGTGCAGTGTGCACTGTGCAGCATGCAGATTGAGGACACAAAGACATTAAGTTTCAGCCATCCTGCTACCCCATGAAATGCGCTCCCAGAAAGATCGAAAGCGATCAAATCAACACATATTTGCAGAAGCCTTTGATATTGAAATATCCAGGTGCCTAAATGACAGTAGTCGAATAGTCCAGTCCTCATAATGCTGACCCCCACCCGCGATAAAAAGGCGGCTCGCAGAGGAAATATTGCCCAACGTGAACTAGGGCTAATTTGCACCGTACGAGTGTGACTAAAAGAGTTTTGTTTTTCAAGAAACAATCTCTACCAGAGGTCGCGAAATAACAAATATTTCAATGAAGAAACTAATGATGGACCCTCCCGAAGGTACCCTGGGAGAACCTCATGAATAGTTTTAACCGCGTGACATGAACAATGCTCAAGTTTTACAATTACGAGTCCTAAACTCTCGAATACACCACTTGATCATGCATTTGGAATATATGCATGTACCAAAGTATATCATATCCAAGTTAGTTATGATTTAATTTGAAAAATCTTCGTGATGTAATTCCCCGTAGAAGGATGGATGCGTCTGGGGAGTTCTCCTGAGTTCCCTTCAACTAAAAATATTCACCCCTATCACCCCTCCCCCACCCCTCAAAAACACCTGGCTACCCCTTGTTGATTTTGTCTCGAAAACCTGCTGCGGTGTCCACGTCAATCTTCTTACATTTAGACCAAAATGACGATCGAAACACTTCTTTCTCGACCCATCTCGCAAATTGGAAAGTAGTTATTGTACGACGCAAATTTTTTGTCGTATCCGGCTACTGAAAATTAGTGTCAATGGACCATGCATATATCACATGGAAATTGAGACATCATACAAGACCGCAATGCGTTCATTTCGTAGTCGTCAAGACTCAGATTTGCATATATCGCATGTATTCTCGTGGTTGCTATATATTTTCCCATTAGCAAGACAGATTATATCAGAGGATTTCCTTAAGCTAGTGCAGTTCTAGAGCTCTGGGAAGCAATCACCGAATCAATCAAATCCTCTTGTTGCGCCGTTAAAGCTATCGAAGAAATCAAAATCCAACGAATCGAACGTAAATGTGCATACTTCATTCGCAAATGGCTGATTATCCCAGGATTAGAATCGGCCTGAACAACACGACACAGCTATGGTTGGCAATCTACTTTGAAAAGAATGGTAGCGAACAATGGGACTGAAAGAGCCCTCATCTTTCCCAACTCTATATAATTATGGGCATTATCTTACAGTACTTCAGTACAGTATTTCAGAGGCAAATGTACCAGGTCAAAATCTAGTTGAACTTATCCTCCGCTTATCGCCCGAAGCGTATAGTCTCGCGGTGGCTTGAAATGAAGACATTTGGCACTTGAATGTATTTATGTGGGTCGTAGGTTGCATGATGCAGGATCCAAGAGAAAAATCAATTGCATCAGGTAAACTTGTGAATTCGATTATAGTATCAACTACGTTTTTTCGGACGGTGTAAGACAATTCCATCGGTCCAATGACTTTCCCCGTCGCTTTGTTGCATACAGGACGGATACTGGATGTACTATGCGAAGTGTGCGGTGATCGCAGCTCAGGCAAACACTATGGTGTGTACGCCTGCGATGGATGCAGTGGATTTTTCAAGAGGAGTATTCGCAAGAATAGGAAATACGAATGCAAGGTTTGATATTAAGTTTTAGGCGCCATTTTTTCGAGCATGGTGATACCCAGCTACAGAGCTATATGTTTAGAATGAAAGCGAAAGAAACGTGAATGTCCAATGCCTGGTTTATTGCTGCATCTTGAGCTTATCTAGAGATCCGTAATGATCTCAATGTCGATATTATCTAACAAGAATATGATAGGATTTAACAGTATATGAAGTTTAATAACTGCTGCTCAATCGAATCATCGGCCACGCCCGGTGGATTCAAAGACATATGACCTGCGAACCGATGAAACATTGAACAAAACACCCAAGAGTTCAGAAATATCTTACTTCTAATATCATCTAATCTACACAAAGCCTAAAATAATGTTTGCTAGCTACCTTCGAGAAATAGAAATGGAGTGACTAATAACTCAACTCTTAGCATAAAATGGCTTCTCCATACAAGCCCAAACTTACAACGGATGAGGCAGACGCATAAATGCCCATAAATCAGTCGAAGACCTTATTGTTCGTTGGCGAAGGGGCTAAACACGCGAAAGTTGCTATTTAAAACTTTTTATATTCAGAAAGTAAAACTTATATGGGATATGTATATCAACACATGAATACAAGTACTGTATATTATAAACAATCACTAGCACTTAGAACTAAAATAGAATACAAATGGTGTATGGTTATGTACGTTCACTTTGAGTCGTTGTAGAAATAGCATGTTTAAGAAATGAACGACTGCTTTTATACTTCTGCTCAATTGTAAACATAGGAGTTGCAATGGGGAACCATTGGTGTTAGCACTTCATACCCATATAGGAAGAATTGTGCATGACACATCAATGTTTGGGTGCCAGTACCTCCAGAGTGCACAATGCATATATATAACGATAAGATATCACAAGGAAAATCTTTACGTCAACCCAAATTTACACCATAAAAAGAAAACAGAAAGCTCTGTCACAGACACCATATTTCGAGCAAGACGAAGGTAATTGCATCTGAGGAAAGCTTCTGTCAGCAAGCAATAACATTGACTTTGGATGAGTGGAACAACTGGATTATCATAGAGAACTATATGCCGATGACTTTTCTGTCCCATTGTGTGACTGGAACCACATTATATTTACCATAATGAGCTTCCAGGCATTGTTGTAATACTGTATATGGTGTCAATATATATTGCCAAGATTACGCACCGGGATCATATATTGTTGATTTTGCATCTTATTTGAGCCGTTTCGCGCGTCTGGTAAAACTGGGAGCCATTTTGATTTGACAGAACTAAAATAGACGCTCGCTCTGCATGCATGTGGATTGGCCACAGATGCAACAATCCCAAATAAAATGGTTTTTGTTTTAATCGCATAATTCCAACGATCTCTATATTCCCCATACCTCCTTGTATGTCGTTGGAACTGTGGGGAATAATTCAGTGCATGCAACACTGTAGAACGGCCCTTATTTTATAGTATAGGCATGTTGTACCGTTTTATGCATTCGTAGTGAAATCGGGTATATGCCTATGTTTTCTGAAGGTTGTTATTTGAAAGTATAAAGAGTCCATGCTGTTTACACAGTAATTTAGGGGAGCGCAGTATTGACAGTGCGCTATCGATTTATTTATTGCTGCTTTGATTTGTAGAGCGGTGTGAACATACTCGAAATAAATTTCTGATATAATCTCCGATAGGGATATTTTTCCTCTAAATATGTGTAGAAACTACGTAAGACAAATGCTTATGCCATGCAGTAAGGTAGGCTACATGAATCATTCAGGGATTATAAATAGACATACAAAAGTCAAATTCTTTGCTACAAGAGTTACGATGATGTTTCATGATAATCCGATGTAAAGAAATAATTATGGAACGCTCAGCATCAACACTGTTCGATGCTCACACAAATTAAATCGTTGCAAGAGACGTTGGTTCAAATCAGGCCTCTGATAATAATCAAGATGGCGGCGCATGTAGAAATAGTAACAGAACGAACGTCAAGGCTCGTAAGACTTTCCGATAATGGAAAATGGTGAGATAACCTTCGCATTATCATTATTTCACCGTGTACGACATTATGTAATATAGACATTTAATTGCGGTTAAATAAGAAGTTATATGAAATTTTGCGTTACGTCACCATCGCTTTAAGTTTCAAGATTTTTGCTATGTTTCTCCCGCTAAAGCTGTTGAAGCAAATTTAATATCGCCTTTAAGCACGATGAATTGCACATGATCAATTCGAAAATTATTAACGGTAAATCAGTCGCAATATTACATACAACCTAATTATTATTATTTTTGATGCCAACCTGAATAATAGAGAATATCCGTCTGTGTTTTAATCTCAAGGCATCGGATGTGGCTGAAATCTGCGCCTTTGTCTGTTTGTTGTTCAAGTATTCAACCTCATTGGTCTTTTTGCACCAATCCATACTGATTGCTGAGCTACCGACTTTTGTAACGTCACCTTTTATGCTTATGCGGATGCGATGGAGTTTGTGGATGCAGTGAAACCGTAGCACCCGGTTGCATAGAACGGATAAAATGTGTATGCGGCTGTCTGTATATTTACAGTATGGAGCTCTGAATAGCTTTGCGTGAGCGCCATGCGTATACGCTGTTCGCCATTTTGTCCATGCGATTCCGCGAAAGTAACAGCGCTTGGAACGTAGAAGCGTTGGCTTAAAAAACTTTCGATAACCGTTAGGTTCATTTAAAATGATTAAATGGCCATCGTTGATTCAACCACGACTTGTGTTCCGAAAATTTAATCTATATTCAACTTGTTTGCGTCTTTGGAGAGGTGTGTTATGTATATGTATCAGAATAGGCCTATATACCAGACAACATGAGTATAATTGTCAGTAATCGTAATTACTTCATCAATGTACTCGATTGCCATTACAATTACGAATGCAGCAAAATCTCGAAGAAATCGATTACGATTACGATTACATGGAAAAGCAATCACAATTCCCCACGATTACATTTACTTGGCTTCTTAGAAATTTACCCATAAAAGTATATTGGAAGATCGCAATGAAGACCTCATGAGAGAACAATTTTCTTTGTAAATGTGACGTAATTTGCTTGCTGCGTCACAATATATATATTCCCCAACTTTATAGGTGACGATTTCTGCCCCAGCAGATTCCAATGCCGAGTAAAGAATTGCGAAGTTACGACTGGCGCCAGTTTCAAGTTATAAAGCTATCAATAATGATGCTGATATAATAACGCACTACTGCTACTAACTGCCTGTTCAGTGTTTAAGAATGTTCAGCTGTTCGCCTTACGTCATAATCCTTGTAGAAGTAAAAGGTTACCGTTATTTTGCAATGAAATCGATTACATATGTGAAATATTCAATTAGAATTAAGATTACTTCGAATAGTTTCAAATGTAATCGGTTGCGATACGATTACTTGAAAATGCTGTAATCGCAGCGCTCGATTACGATTACAATTCACGATTACCTCATGTCTGAAACCCATCAGACTATATAGACGCGATGATTAACATATTGGTGCATGCCTACGGGTTGGGATTTAATGGTCGGGTTACGGGTTCGACTTTCACTGAGGTCGGCCGGAGGACCCCTGTATATACGTATACGCGGTTTGTCTACATTCTACTCATCGCAACGCTATCTTAGTATATGCAATGCAGTCACTTACATATACAGCGAAAACACGCTATGCTACAAGTCACAAATCACATGGATTATTGCTGAGGTCACCAAAACGCGGCCCGCGACTTGATTTGAGATTTCAGAAGAAAGCCCAGAAAGCCATTTGGAAATGCTGAAATTGACTATGGTTTCAGCATATTCTTGTTGCTGTTTCAAAATAAGCTATTCTGCTGTGCCCAACATCACTATTCGTCACTAGCTAAAACGGCTTTGGCGATGGCAACAGCATTCCATCGAGGGAGAATCATCTGATATGAATGGGTATATTGCCCTGACGTGCAATGGCCCAAACATTGCCATGACAGAGACGCTAAGAAAACGGCTTAGGGCAGTGGCTCTCAATCTGAGGGCGCGCCCTCTTATGGGGTCGTGACAGCATCTGAAGGGGGCACGGAGCTGCGGTCAAATGAATAATTTTTCGCGCACTACGCGATTTACCTCGAATTCGTAGTTATTGATCTGTATAGTCCGGAATTCAGAATCCCCTCATCAACAGTGATAACCTTCGATGCCATCAAACTATCCGTTGGGATTGCTAGCATTCTGGTTGCATTTTTCGATATATCGATGAGGGGGCGCGATAGTTTTCAGTATCATAAAGGGGGGCGTAAATAAAAAAGTTTCAGATCCATTGGCTTAGGGCTTCCCCGAAGATCAAGCTTTACCCGGAGATGGTCTTTCTGCTAGTAATGTACGTCGCTAGCCCTAATATCGCTTCCTTAGTCGCTGAAAACCGTTTCCAGAAAACGTGCACAGCACAGAGTCTAAAATAAAATGAAATTGATGACAATTATTTTTTGTTGTATTTGCATTCCTTTATTAACATATTACTTCTTTTTTGTCACTATGCCCATCGCATCTGTTAGGTGGCATAGCGCGGTACCAACGTTTAATAACGTGGTTACCTATTTTATATCGATATTGAATTTATGCGTTGGTGCTTGTCCGTGACATTGGGCGTATCACTCTGGTGAAGTTGAGGATTGATAACACGCAACGACAAAGGTTAAAAGAAGATACAACCATAGTTAACTCGACCTCGGACTCACGTTTGTTCTCACGCAATGAGAAACTTCCACAATAATTTTATTCTTTACATGTGTCGTCACTATCAATCCTGGGGAATCTTAACTTGCATCAATAGAAAGTCCTTACTAGAGATGGTCTTACCAAATTTTAATGGAGGGGGCACGTTATGGGTTGGATAGGAAAGATTTTAGGTTGTAGGGCATTAAGACACGGAAAAAATCAGAAGTGGGTAATGAAGAAAAGGGTTGGCAACCACTTATATAGATGTATACGATGAAGAAAAGTTGTAACCAGTCAAAATCATAGTCGGTTCAACAGTTATAGCACGTAGTTGTATATCACTGGAACGGCATGAATGGTCTGATTACGATCATCGCGGACCGTATAAATACTGCATCGCGATGTAGGCCTGGTCTATGATATTTTAAGTGCGTTTAATCATGGCTAATGTAGTTTGGGAGATATTGGCATATATCGAGATTTTGGGGGAGTATGAAAATTCAAATTTTACCAAGATTTCTCTATGTTCCCGAGGGCCTACAGCAACAATTCTGGCATCAGATTGTATAACTTCAAGAGTTACATCGAATGAGCGTATATAGGCTTAATGGTGGCTAATGTAGTTTGGGAGATATTGGCATATATCGAGATTTTGGGGGGTATGAAAATTCCAATTTACCAAGATTTCTTTATGTTCCCGAGGGCCTACAGCTACAATTCTGGTATCAGATTGTATAACTCCGAAAGTTACATCGAATGAGCATATTGACTTAATCATGGCTAATGTAGTTTGGGAGATATTGGCATGCATCGAGATTTTGGGGGTATGAAAATTCCAATTTGACCAAGATTTCTCTATGTCCCCGAGGGCCTACAGTTACAATTCTGGTATCAGATTTTATAACTCCAAGAGTTACATCGAATGAGCGTATTGGCTTAAGACAAGGGTCGGATGATTCATATCGACCCGGTATATTTTCAATTGTAATTCTTAAGGAGACATATAACACTGCGCTGTGACGTCAAAATTGATTTCAAGCATGTCCGTATTACAATAATTTGTTGTGTTGAACCCAACTCTGGCTGCACATAATCACGATCTGGTACAGAGGGGCGCACGAAAAATCCTCATGGGAAGTGAGTTGGATACCTCTGGTTAAGGATTAAGGTCATCTAGTGTGCGATAATTCGGCAGCACAATCAGGGGAATACGTAAGGTAAGCATATGCAAATGATCATTCGAACAACGCCATTCATATCAGAACATACTGATCGGGGCTCACATACCTGAATCCACGCCACAACAATATATTTCGGACCATGGGTACATTGCTTGATGTGTCGTCATGCATGGTGCAGATCACATTGTATTGACGGTAGTGAGCATTTATAATTAACACGGTGCATCAGTACGAAAAGGTATGCAAGGATGCGAGATGAACTTGTCACACTAAAGAAGTGGTTTTCAACCATGGGGTCACCTTCATGATCGCGCTGACCTTTTTTGTTAGATTCAGCTTCCCAAACAGTTCGTCCGCAGGTCTGAGGTGATGACCCCTTTTGTAGTGATCATGTATCAATTATATACATATATTGAATGCTTCTAAGCAGGCAGGGTGCATGAGTTCGTCACAACAATTTCAGTGGATCGCCGCAACGAGAAAGATTGAAGAACACTGCTTTGTAGAACAAATGGAATAACTCTACAAGGAAGGATGTCGTTGATAAAATTACAGACTTAATATACGCAACGCATTTATCGATAAAATGGCATTTACTGCAAGCGCGACAATCATACGGGCTTCTTAGCTGTATTTGCATCATTCGCAAAATTGTGTACATTCTGTCCTGCCATTGCTCTCCCCTATGCATGATTATGAGCAGCTCGGATGGGATTTGACAATTTAATTACCAAATAAGTTGTACTGCTCTACGTTATAGACCGAGCAGGAATGGATTTGTTTTAATCTTGCAAGAGATATTGTTCGGGCCTAAATGTTCGATATTTTTGAAAAATCTTGATAATGACAGGCCGGATGGTAAATGGCATGTGAGTTAGCAGGCCTCGTTAATCTGTCACCCTCCAAACGTTTTGCTGCAGCGAATGCAATTCATGCGTTTTTTCTTGTTTCCTACGCTATATTATTACACCATAATTCGGCTTATGTAGAGGTTAATAGTTGAACATTTAATTCACATTCTCCAACTCCAACATACATACGGTGAAGATTTGCTGTGGGTTTGCGCGACTTCTTGTTTTTTATAGGCATCCCGCGTATATAGTTGATGATATAGTTGTACTTAATTCGCAGACACTCAAATAAAATGGTGTATAGCTCCTTGGAGAACACTAAACAAACCTTCGTACACGTCGATTAGTATCGTATCCGCAGGGCAAAGTCAGATTATATTAATTTCCGCGAGAAGTCAAAAGATGATGAAAGTATATTTATGAAGCGCATAGTTCTGAATTGAACGAAAATATTTATTCTACTCACGAAACCAGACATGACGTAGCGCGTTTTATCATATGGTGGGAAATTGACCTATATATATATATACGGATATATGTATATAGGGTTTTATGGTACTCGATTATTAAGGTATTGTGCACCAGGCCTGGGCGATCTTTCTAGTTGAATCACATATCTCTACACATAGTACAAAAAATCTACGACCAGACTAACCATGTGCGGTTCCGTTAACAGACATTCCTCGTTAAGCTCACTCTGCTGCGTTCGTCTATGTATTTTTTAAATATTGTCTCTGGTGATGGTATCGATAACAAGTCGGTAAAAATGTTCGACAGTTTCTGATACGCTGAACAACTCGTAAAAACCACTGTCATGACAACTCGTGTGATGGTGGTGTGCTGCGTTCAATTTACAGTGTCCACTGTCCACTGTACAGTTTGTAGTCGCAAAATGATTGATGTCTCCCTCCGAAACAAGTTTCTTGGACGGGAAATGAAAATTGTGCGTGCATACGAAGATACGTATTTAGTCTCACTCGATGCCGTTTAATTCCGACATCCACTTCTCGATTCATATTCCATTATTGTGTGACTTCATATCGGAACTATATATGCGTGTGCGTGCTATGAGACTATTTCTTGATGTTATATCGTACCCAGAAAAGGGTTCAGTATATGTCAGGGTCAGTATTTGATAGTGTGGTCCAATTTCCAAATGTAAGACAGACGTGCACGTACAGCCTACGTATTCCCTTCTGGTTTATGATTCAATGCATAAGTGTAATGAATGAATATATATGTCTACATTCCGTCGATTACGCGAATTAAATACCCTTCACGGTAGACTACATAGCAAACGAATGCACTGTAACTACGGATGAGATAATATGACTGTTCAGTATATGTTGGACGCGGATGATGGCAGAGATTGCGAAACCCGAACCCACAAAATAAAGTCCTAAACCTTCTGCCAGCAAACCTTGTTTTCGTCACAACACTTCGTTTATGACTCAAACACATTCCTCTCGGGATTAGCAGTAGACAGAGTTGGAAACTAGAAAATTTTCAGCTTTTCCAAACTGGATTGGAATTAGAATTATAGCTACACAGTTGGTTTTTTTTTTCAGACTATGGAATCACTTCATTTGCAAGCTGTGGGAAATTGAATTGAATGAAATGAAAATTAAAGCATGGAAACATTTCACAAATTAGATTGCAATTAGATTACCAGCATGTCACTCTAATCAGTCTAATTATACAACTAGAATTATCAAGTCTGGTAGTGTAGAGCATCTGTTTTTTAACCGTGGTGTTAATTCGCGCATAATGCGAATAGTCTTTACACGGAAATTGCGGTAAGTTATACGCAGAATATATTCTGCATCCAGGGTCCGCTGAAAGGGAGCTGCGCCGTTGACAAGCTACATAGGAACCAATGCCGCGCGTGTCGCCTTCAACGTTGCCTGAACAGATCCATGAACGCGGGCGCCGTGCAAAACGAGAGAGGCCCCCGAGCGCCGTCTGTCAAACGGAAAGCAGCCGAGACCGACATTTGCATAACGTCAAAACAAGATGCTATCGTCATAAGTCAGTGCTGATGTGTTTACGAAATTTGACGAAATGTTTTCTCCAGAGTATCGCATCGCATTCCTTCGGCGATAAAGCCTGCTTTATCTTGCGCGTTTCCTTTCGGAGGATGCGTTAAATAGATTTAATTAACTGTACAGGAAATCCGAAGAACCTATGCACCATTGACAGTCCATCGATCGATATAAATCGAACGACTTCACCTTGCCCTGTGCCTCTGTCTCCTCCTGCTTCCCACCGCCCGTATCAGTCTACTTCAAGGTAAGCCCGCTATCCGACAGCATGTCGAACATGTCCGCATTCAATTCGAAATAAAAACCAATATCTACTGAATGAATACTAGTCGGCCCGTAAGTTTACCGGACCACGTCCTGTCAATCGATCTCGCCTTCTGTCGCTTTCCACCTCACTTTGGCGCTTGTCCTTTTGTATTATCTTCTTTTCATTCAGTGTGTATGCCTCCTCTCTACATCGCCTAGGCCCAGGTTGGTGTCTGATTTTAAAGACTACTCCAAGTCGTTTCGAGACTTTCCTATCTTTTCATTGTATCGCATCCTTGTGGTGTTTTGAAATCATGAAATTATTTCTTTTTTTAATGATACTGAGCTGCTACTGATGCTGCCTCATCTTCAGTGTTGGACAACTAGCAAATTTTCATTTCCAAATCAGATTAGAATTAGAATCATAACTACTCACTTCTTTCAAATTAAAATAACCTAATTTGCAAAATCTTGAAATTGAGTCAAATCACCAATTGGAAATACATACAACAACAATCATGTTCAGTTGATATCAATACAGAGTTTGTTCTCCTAAAAATGAGAATGACAAATTGCAAAAATAACTCTGCACACCAAGCCTTTTTTTCGCACGATACAGTTCTCGTAGCAATTTCATGAAACCAAAAATTATAGATGAGAAATAAAATTTGAGAGTAGAAACATTTCTCAAATTATGTTAGAATTAGATTACCGGTATTTCGCTCTCATTAGTCTAAATATGCAACAATAATTGTCTGCTCGGCTCTGCTTATTGACTCATGACCAATTACATTTGTAACTCACCACGCTTAGTAGCGATTTTCCGGCCCTGCCATACTGCCATTTCTTGCAGCCGTCTACTCCGACCCGTGCGTTTGCGTAGTCGTAAGAACTAAGGAAACACTTTATTAATTAAATTCGTAGCTTTTTGAGGCTGTGAACGGACTTGACGTTTCTGTCGAACCAAATGTGTCGTCTTAATTATGCTTGGCAGGGAACCACTACTATTTACCATGTTCACATCTTCAGCGACCTGTCCCAATCTTGTGTTGAAACTGATTCGGGATTCCAACGACGTTCTTATTGATGTCATTCTCCGTTGCAGGTTATCTCCAAGTCTCGATGCTGATTGCTTGCAGACATACGGAAATCGTGTGGAGTACAGTACCAGCTTATTGAAACAGATGTTCCCTGTTGAAACTGGAAAATCTGATTGCTATTCGATGTCGTCCTGCTTGCTAGTGTGTGAAATGGCGGCACGCGCTCTATTCGTAACAGCTGAATTGATNGATTCCGCTTCTCGGGAAGATTCCACACGGACGATTACGGTACGAAACTCTAACAGCGCGTGCTAATTTGTGTATTGACTCAACTCACATGAGTCATTGTGCATGACTCGAACCAAGTCATGTGACGCGAGACTAGGACGGCCAAGACAGACATTTGTAACTTGGAAGAATAGTAAAGTCAATTCATTATTGGTAGTTCGTCTATCAGTCCTGATACTTGGAAAATAGGGCCAGAAACTGTTAGGAAANGGGACAATTGCGATATTAAGAATGTGAGCCATTCTATATCACTCCAGCAGAATGGAAAAAGTGTGTGAACCGGGTTGAACTCAAAACTGCACTGTGAACACAATGACTTGGACTCGGACTCACGTCAGAACACTATGACTCGGACTCGACCCCCTATACTCACTGACTATAGGACTCGGACTTGACTCGGTGCTGAATTGAAAATGACTAGACTTGACTCGAGTCAAAACTATATAAGGGAGATTGATTTGTGACTCGGAACCTTGTGACTTGGTTACAACCCTGGTACTGACCTTGCAAATAACATTTATGCACGTCGTTTCGTTGGTACAGATGAATTTTATCCAGCGTCAATGGCCACAACTGATGGTTATGCATCTAAGTCGGGGATACACGAATACTCATAAGCAATTGCTGCTGGTTGCTGCTGAATTCAACGACGTCGAAGGACATCATGTAAAGCCACTAGGTATGTAAAATAGGCGAACTGACTAACAATTTTTCACTTTGTTTCAATGAAATTGGCCTGGAGCTAACGGTCCAGACTTGCGGATCAGAAGGTTAAACAAATAAGTTGATGACATCACTAATTTGGGAGGAAAAACTAAAGACAACGCGTCGGTCATTTGTTGTAAATCAATTAGGCTGCATTTCGTATATAGGCCTATAGCAGGCAAAACAATTATATCTGTCTGTCCACGATTTTAACTCGAATGATAACGTTATCTTCTCTCTTATAACGACTCTGGCTTAGCCATTTTCTTCGTTTAACGCTCGCACTATATTAACCTGGTATTCAAGTTTCTGCTTCGGGACGCATCTTTATCAGAGGCAGGGGCACCGCATCGCTTTTCAGGGCGTTAAACGAGGTATAAATTTCACAATTCATGCCAAAACTATACTCCAAGTAACAGCGAAAAACGTTATATGTGCAAAACAACCAAGTATATATAGTTCCAAAAATAGATTTGGTCTACTCTGGGGTCGTATAAATTTAGTGTAGACCTACGTTTATCGGAGACGGTTTCTTCAAAAACTTATGTACAATTTATGCAAAGGTGTTGTTGCCTTGTTAAAGAAATCTACTTATAGACTTAGGGTTTGTGGTCTTTCATTTTTTCGCTCCTAAACGTTCATGAATCGTACCGCAGATTCCCTTGAAGATGTTGAAGAACGTTCGAAAGCTGTAGATCGCCTTCACCATATTCTCTCCACCATCTCTTTGACTGACTTAAATGAGCAGGAATTCATGTCTATTCGGCGGGAATTGATCCTCGATAAAGCGGGTAGATATGTCTAATCGTTTGCTAAAAGCATGAAAGACACTATGAATTTTAAACTTCTTAAATTATAATCGTATCCTTGGATGCTAAGCCTTGATTATCCAAAACAGTGGTTCTCTACCGTGGTTCCGCTAAGCATTTTTAGGGGGTCTGTGAAACCTCTAAATATGTAGCATTCACGAGAGATAACCTTGTGATTTTCTAAGCTAGACTCGATCATATTATAGTATAGAAACTAGTAACCTACGGATAGATACGCAACTCCCAGTGGTTACGCTTGGGCAAGCAGTATTTTTTTACTATCGAGCAATCGAAATGCAGCATAATTGATAGTGCTGGATCTGGCGACCCGAGCAGCGCTAGTGTCGCACTGATTCCGCAAATATAAATTAAAATATTGTCAGCACAATGGGACCACGCCGAAACAGTACTTAAAGTCTGATAATCGGCATTGTTCCAATGATGGCCGCGCCGGGACACAATCAGCATAATAATGGCCTATTCCGTCAGGCGATTGCTCGAAACAATGCCGATTTTCAGACTTTGAGGGCTGTTTTGAGCTGGTTCCATTGCTCTGACAAAATTTTAATTTGTATTATCGGAATCAGTGCGACGCTAGTTTTTAATTACAACCAGTTTTAATAATTTTCAACGTTCTGGTCACCAGCTAATAGTACTGTCAATTATGCTACTTTTGGATCGCTCAGCAATAAGAGAGACCATACTTGCCCGAGCGTAACGACGGGTTTTGCGGGAGTTGCGTATCTATCCGTAGGTTAGTAATCTATAGTCAGTATAAGTATCAGTTTATTAATATTTTCATGATTTCAAAACACCACAAAACTGCGATACAATGAAAAGATAGGAAGGTTTCGAAACGACTGGAGTAGTCTTTGAGATCATCAGACACCCACCCACCTCATATGAAGCAGTTTTACTTCATAACTGCTAAATCAGAGGTCTCAAACTCAAATGTGCTCGCGGGCCAGTTTTCCCGTTTTGACGACGCCGCGGGCCGCAGTACTTATAGGGGTATTCTATGTCTTTCCAATTAGGCCTTCTTTGGCGGGAATGAATTTTCCTATTGAAAGTGAGCCGATCCAGCAGACTGACAGTAAACACACATCGTCAAAATGTAATTTACTCTTGTATCAATTTAGGCCTGGCACGAAAAGAACCATCACATCTATAACTATTTGAATAGAATTGTTGTTGTACTTGATATATATCAGTGGTTCCCAACGTGGGCGATATCGCCCCCCAGGGGGCGATTTGTCGGTCCAGGGGGGCGAAAATAGCCAAGGGGGCGATAGGGGGGCGAAAACGGACGAAGGGGGCGATAGGGGGGCAATGGCATGTTGAAATGGCTATATTGGCGTCCATGACCGTAACTGCCACACCCAAGCTCCCAA
>ATSW01011235.1:0-10717 GCA_000444245.1 Botryllus schlosseri
CGATAATCTTTGAAAGGGGGCGCTGGAGGAAAAAAGGTTAAGAACCACTGCTATAGGGTAATAGTCAAAGTCAGCAAACAATAGATCCCAATTTCTCTTCTCGGAATGAGAGTTCACCTTGAATTACGTAGGCGATTAATTTGATAATACAAGTCATTTCGAAAATTACCGCGCGGGCCATTCAGAACCTTCTCGCATACCACGTGATGACCACCCCTTCACTAAACAAACAAAGGTCCATTTCAAACAATACTCAAAATTCCTTTTGGAACGTGTGCAATGCTTCGGATAGGGGCTCAGGGCTCATAACCATAGGCGTAGTCAGGATGAAAATTCTGGTGGGTTGAGAGCGGGTCAGTATATTTTAAATAACGGCATGATATCAATATCCATTCTGACTTGTTGAAAAAGAATGACGTCGCGATATCTACGTTGAAAATGGGAAGAGGGTATATTATTCGCGCCCTTTCTCTGATCGAATATTTCACGAACCAACTCTACCTTACCTATATGACTAGTGATGTTTTCATTTTATTGCAAGTGACTTTTTTAGTATGCCTTTCTGTAACTTTCATTATGTGTGCAACCGTGCATAGGCATATTCTTCACTATCTGTAGGTTAAGAGGGGTCGTCTCACCTCCTCCGTTTTCATAATAGCGTAGTGTTTGAAACTAATGAATACATCACTTAATGAATGAATGACTGACTGCAATGAACACAAGCTGAGACAACCTTCGCAACAGTATTATCTCATCATGACATATTCACCACAAAGATCGCGTTGTAATCGATTCGCACTATTGCAACTTATTTCAGAACTAGAACACTGACAATGTCTGATGCAGAAACGCTAAATAATGGGGAAATAGCCATTGTTGCGATTCGAATCGCAATGTATATTATTGGAACGCTCGGGAATGCGCTGGTGATATTCATAATTCTATTCCTGAAAGACTACAAGAAGATCACTCATTGGTAAATCCGAATGACGTAGGCCTATTTCTATGACGCTGGTTGAAACTTCGATTTAGACAGATGGGTCGCATAATTATGTATGCTATTTCTGCAGGTATGTGCTACAACTTGCGCTGGCCGATTTATTGTTCTTGCAAACTCTACCGGCGATGATTCACGAAAGGATCGGCGGCACGTCCTTCCAGTCGGAAGGATTTTGCAAATTCAGACAGGCCTTGTTTTTCATCAACTACTACTCTTCCATCTTATTCCTTACGGTGAATGAAGGTTTTATGTATATAGTCGGGTGATGCGGCGTATAGCCTATCGCAGACGTAATTTGTTCTCAAGGCCCGAAAAACAAGATTTCGGTAATGCACGAGGATAAGAGGTTCTGATACACATTAGCTAACTCAGTTAACTTCATCCAATCATATTGGTTTTGCTGTTCTCGCAGCAAAACTCTCGGCGCCATAGTGCCTTCTGTGATTTTCACGACATCGGTTGTACATGTACAATTGTACATGTACAGTACAATGTACAATTGCGCAATGCACATCTGCTCTATAGGCCTACTTGATAAAATCTAACCGCCGTAAAAACTTCTACTTCAAAATCTTTGCAAATAAATATCAGCTTAAAACAAGAACACGTTAAGTGAGCTTGACATGAAAGGACTTGTGTGGTTACAGTGATCAGCGAAAATAGACGCATGCCCTGCTTCGTTTCTGTATATCTCCATCATTTATGGGTAGGCGTACTCTACAAATCATCCTATTTTTCAAATATTTTACATACGTTCCTCAACGATTATTTTGAATATGAATAGGTCTACGCCAGTGGTTCTTAACCTTTTTTCCTCGAGCGCCCCTTTTCAAAAATTTCCTGGGTCTGGCGCTCCCTATTTTAAGGACTGTAGTAAAAAACAATGAGAAAGTGGTCGAATTCTGACAGGTATTTTCGGGTTGGGACTTTACTATTGGAAATATTTCGTGCCTGAGGACCACTCGAGTAATTAAAGATATAATACTGGTATATGTGCTATATTCGGGATCAAATCAAGGTTGTTATTTATAACGACCATCGGGTAGGCCAACCGGCTCATACCATATGGTTCGAGCCCGATCTACACATCGTTTTTTCACCTCTGCGATTAGCAATATTATTAGCATGTATTGTTTTTTGTTTTGTTGCTTTGTGTTACAAGCAAATCAACTGAGAATGTGACAGAGATCTTTCCTCACATTGAATTTAGTACTGCACCCAGCTCTTAGCTTTAAGATGAATGTATTCCAAACAAATTAAACCATATTATATAATATTCATGCGCGTTGTGGCCTTGTGAGTGACAAAAATAAACACTAGGCTACCTTATCATACTTTATGATACGATGAAGAAATATTCGGATGAATTAATTTTGTAGCTCTCAAATACAATTATATTTCGTTGATCATTTTGGCCGGAAACCTTCAAAGCATCTTTAATGTACAAAAGGCATCACTCTCAAAAGTGGTACAGGAGTAGGTCTACCTCTTCGATTTCAACATGATATGCGCTGCAGGATACAATAAGTATAGTTTGAAACATTTTGTGGGAAATAACCCGAGCTAGCGTGACGGGAGTGTTTGAACGACGAATTGGCGATCCAAAAGTAGGCTATATATACCCTACTGTAGTGTAGGTCTATCACCCTCCCAACTGTGAACACATTTTTTGCTGTTAATGAGGGGATAAGTATCAAGTGAAATTGATGCCTCCAGTAGATCTGTACGTGTACTGTACAACTGTAAAGCCGTCGTGATCAACATGTAGCCTAACTTGAAATTACTAAATACCATCTGCAGCAAGTTTGATCATCATCATTGCACAACAATTGACATACTATCAAAGATTCGCCGCACAAGTTTCCCGTTTACGGTTAACATCGATTAGAAGCAAAAAATCCACTCACATCTAATTGACGCTAACTATAAATTCATCATGTGAACTAAAAGCATCGGAGGCTATGACTATATAAGGATAGCGTTTACTGTTTCAGGTGATGGCCATTGACAGGTATTTGGCCGTATGCCACGCACTTTCAGTCAGAATCCAGCGCTGGCGGTCACACCAAAGTGTTGTGATGATCACAATTGCGGTGTGGATCATCGCTATAGCATTGAGCACGCCGCTTATACGTTATTCTGGTATGAGAGGAATTCAGCCGTCGTGTACGTGCGAGTGAGTGCACCAATCAGCTCTCATCGAGTCGCCACATGCTCATCGACATCAACATTGTTTCTAGTATTCACTTCCCAACGTCGTGCGAGGGTGATGGTGACAACGGTCAATGCGAAAATGTGCCAACGGGGGAATGTAGTAAACCAACGAATTTCAACGGACCCCACTTCAGTGACATTGGATCTCCGTTCTCGTACGTATCAGTAAGGCGTAGGATGTTTTCGTATCTGACTCGAATATGTTGCAGGCTTATTGAGTATAACGAAACCGGGTCAGGAAGCGGTTCCGGAAGCGGTTCTGGAAATGGTTCAAATGGTCCAGAATATTATGGATATAATACCTTTAATGACACTGCCGACAGTTCGCCTTCGCACATATGCGTCTACAGTCAGATGGAAATGGGCTGGCATTACTACGTGTATGCCAATTTCACAGTAATGTTTCTTTTCCCGTTACTGGTAAGTTATTAGCTGCCCTGCAGCAATCCAGAGAAATCACAGGTAGCAATGAATATAATCTCATAATAATGAGCATCATTCGGTCAGGTTATCACCGCATGCTACGTCCTGATTGTGGCGAAATTGGCGGCGACGAATGTAACCGGCACGCAGAATGGAAGATCCGATAATACAACTGCTGGCAAGCAGCGCCGTGGGTTCTTGTGGCGACTAACGAAACGGCCACCGTCCGCTTCTGGCACTGGGAAATCATTCAAGGAAAAGAGGCGCGTGTCCGTGATGTGCGCGACTCTTGTTGTCCTCTTTCTCGTGTGCTGGCTCCCTTTCCACGCTTATCACTTGGCGAAAATTGTAGGGATGGACCAAGATGTAAGTTTCCGTTTGGAATTTGCTTATGGCTTCGAACGTATTTGCATATGCTGTGCAAGTAGGCTATATATAAATAAATATAAGTGTCGATCTGTTGCAATGGATCGAAACACGAAACATCCTAATATGTGCGGCTAAATCCACATAAACGAGCCGATGAGTGGTTGACAATTGTATAAATGAGTCAGTATCTCTTGCGAGGAAATGTCATGCGTTAAATGCGCGTTATATGGTCTAATCAGTGCAATATTCGTGGCTAATATCACGTATTCACATAAAGCCTATACGCCATATTCCAAAGGCAGAAATGCGCAATATATCGTGTCGATTTCAACACGAACCAAACCGTTTCTATTAGTTTCTGGATTTGAGTTCAACATTCAGATATATCCTTCTGTGGTCTCAATTTACCGTTGACAGAGAAAAATTAAGCCACTGTATTCAGATTGGAGCTAAATGATTTTCACTAGTTGTACCAATCCAACTCATCTGTGTTATCAAGGTCACTCGTCATCACGTATCATCGCTTCTTAACTCTTTGCGAGGTTCAATAGGATAATCTAAACCCAGTACTGATACTCTCGAGCAGCTGTGGCTGTAGAACTACTGACGTTACTCATGTACAGTACAATTGTACAGGCAGTCGTGATGGTGTAAAATTGTACAGAAGTACAAGTAGAAATAATTATTCTCACGGCGGACCAATACGCCATTTCGAGTAGAT
This sequence comes from Botryllus schlosseri, assembly GCA_000444245.1. Taxonomy (NCBI): domain Eukaryota; kingdom Metazoa; phylum Chordata; class Ascidiacea; order Stolidobranchia; family Styelidae; genus Botryllus; species Botryllus schlosseri. The sequence goes on from ATSW01011235.1 coordinate 4,728, forward strand.
AAGAATGATACAACTTTCTCCAAAATCTGCATGACATAATTAAAAAAGTTGGAACTTTCATAGATCGTCCCAAAAGGAGCATAAAACACAAAAATATATCAGTAAAAAGGCCGAGTAGGCCTATCGAAGACATATCCGAGTACTTCGAGAGAAGTTACAGAAATTACGGTTATTGTTTGGGTTGAGCTTGCTGCTTTTTGCAGTTTAAGTTGAAAAGGACTTGTGTAATTGTGTAGCGTGAAAATTGAGACATTGCACAAGTTGCAAGAAATTAGAAACACAAAAATCGACGGCCTATAATCAGAACGGCAGTTGAAATTTTATCGAATTTATATATTTTGGGAAAAGTTGACGCGTAGAAATATGTCGCGCAATTAACGATATTTAGATATTTAAAAGAAATTCAATGTAACAGAGTTTCGAATTTAAATGAACCCGCCCTAGAATAGAAATGTGGAGTCAATTGCAGCAAGCGGCTGTCGAGTCTTAACATTCACAACAAATTTCAATCACTCACAACACTCGATTATATTTCAAGTGGACAGTGCACGACAATGAATTTCGAGTCATTCAGGACGTTAAATATTAACGATGCATTTCAGATCTGTGAAATACTTCCGAAAGTCGTATCGATTTTCGCATTCATGAATTCAACTTTGAATCCATACTTCTACAATTTCCTTGGAACTTTCCGAAAACGAATGAGGTATATCATTCTCGAATGAATATACATACGGGATGCGGGTAATGATAATGCGTATTTTTCATTTATAAGACAAGTGACAAGTCACAACAGAATGCGAGCATTACTCTCGATGACGGGTCTCACGAAGATTACCGGTAGAAGCTCGTCAGCGAATACTTCAAGCGAAGGGAGAGGGAAAAAATCGAGCCTTCCAATGGACGGATCGACTGCGACTGGGCAGCATGGAGAACGTAAGTGACACCGGTCAAAACTGACAGTATACCCGGCCTTGTATATCGATTATATATGGAATTTCGATTTGACCCAGTGTGACGTAGTTGGATTGCTTTTTGCGGGTAATAGAAATCAATAGATACAACGTCACCGCTTATCGCTGCAACGAAGTTCGACTCTTAAGTTCTTACCTTAGTGTTGGATCTTCATCCATGCTCCTCTTCGCCATCCGATCAGCATAAGCGGCGTCGTACAAAGCCTATAGAAGGGACCGTAGTATAAGTTTGCATCTCAGGAATCATCATCAAAATATCGGCCAAATGTAAAAGTACCATATGTAGCGATACCACGTGGATACTATACGACAACGCTACACAACGATACTTCTACTTGCATACCAGCCGTGGTCAGGGCTGAAACAATACTTCGTCAGCTCCCCAAAACGTTGGTCTCGGGCCCCCTATAGGATCATAAACCAATCTTACGACCCCCTGACTTCAGACTCCTTCCTTTACCGAGCGAGATAGTGTAATGGTTGTGCGTCCGGCTTCTCGATCGGTAGTTCGTGCGTTCGATCCCCAGACCATAGACTCGAAAACTGGTATCCGCGGCTATCCTGCTAGGCGCTCAGCAATCATGGATAGCATGGAGGAGAAAAAATCGGGGGTGCAGACTAGATGATCTTACTATAAAGGCCGTATCGCATCTCCGTCGTCAAAGCATCTCGATGGTGCAGGCGAAAAAGAATACCATCTCTCTTTCTCTCTTTACGACGGGCCCTTTTTTCCACCACCAGTAATGCACGTTTTATTGTCGTAGGGGTTACGTGTATAAGTATGTAAAATTTCATATCCATGATGGAAATTTGTCTATAATATAGGTAATTGCATATCATGCTGCAATAATTGTTCATCCTCTCTAAGTCCCCATGATAAGATTTAGTGGCCGAGCTGAAGGACCATGAACAATGTCAATATATATATTGATGGTTTTGGTCAACATGCGGCGGTCATTTTCCCTCACGGTTTTATTTGGTACCACACTTCGCGAAGTTGCATGACTTCATAAGTCTTGGTGTGTCATGGAGCGATAATGCCTGTCGCTAAAATAGGGACTTTTTTTTTATAAATGATGCGCATTTTTTTTCGGGGCGCTGAGGGTACTCATTGCTAAAACTAGCCATTTAAGGATACAGTAAAGTATAGTATAGTATATCGTGAAGAAAATTTTGAAGTTGTAGGAAATCTCACAAAATACTCTATAATTTATGTTGATTTGCGAAATGATTTTGGGCCCCCTTCGAGCTTGGGCCTCCCAATTGGGGGCTTGGGGTGCAGCAGGTATGGCCTTTGCAGTGGTCATCTGGCAGCAACTGCATGGTTACGAATATGATACAGCCAAACTTTACGAAAATATCATGAGTTGCAAACGATGCTGTAAAATGTTTGCCAGCTGTTGGAATTGGTTATTCTCCGATCATGTCAAGACACTCGGGTGATAGCCGTATGGTTATGCGGACCTTCTATATAGCCTACGCAACGTTGGTCTTGCGCTTCCAGAACCCCCACGATCCTAGCATTTGTACATGGTTACTTTTTAGTTTATTAAAATTACACCATCTTCTTGTTATTTCATTTAGGTTATTCTCTCCAGACATTCCACCACGTTGAGAAGAATGGGACATCAGTGTGAATTCTCAACTTTTATGTTCTTGTGATTGAGATATCTTCCACAGTTTAACTGCATTTTCCCAACGAGACGCGACGCTGCGCAACGTCGGACAGAAGTAGTTGTGGGCCACAATCTACGCTATGTAAATGTGGCATTGTCTACTCGGCGACGAGGTGACGTTCGATATCCGGAAATGGGATGCCCGGCGCATTACCGGATTTTCTACTTCTATGCAACCTGTGTAACGTGATTTCACATTTTTGGTTTGTAAATATTTATGCATTAGCTATTACGTAAGAGAGACTATATCAACATGATCTTCGAGTAATCGCCCCTGTGTCTACTGACGGTCACTCCTGCTGGTGCGAATCAATCTCAAAGTCACGAGTGAATACTTTTCTGCGAAGTCAGATCACATTTGCTTCCTCTCCGACTTCCCGTATATATTTGGATATCGATTTTTATCATGGTATGATGTGCGAACCAGGTCACCGGCAATTTATGATACAAAACTTCCCTTCCACACCCAGTCAAGTTGGTGTGACTGAGCCAAATGCATCGTTCCCCATGGATGTTGTACATACCATCTTTTGTAGCGGTAATACGCACTTTTTACGGTAACAGTGTACTATATAGGTCACAATCCAAACTTTTTTATGTATTCAATTGCATGCAGGTGAATGTGCCAGCGTATCTTCGTGAGATAGTGACGGTGAACAGTACCGGCAAAATAAATCTTTACATATAAAATATCCATAAGGCCGTAGTTTATTATTCGCGACAGAAGCATCGCATCACCACAGCGCCTATAATACGTTTCAAGCTATACTGTCTGGCTACACTTGACTTCGAGTCCCCTGCTCTGCGTGCATTCTGCTGCTTTGAAGATTCCCCAATAGTAAGGCCTCTGAAATCGCACAATATAGCTAATTTTCACAAAATTTTGACGACTTTCAAAATTCAATCAAAAATTAGAATGGTCTGAAAGAAGGTGCGAAAGGAAGAAAAACATCATGTCTTGACTTTGTCAGAGAAGGAAGGTTCCGTGATTCATGTAGTCTGAGATATGGGGTCTCAGTACAGACAATAGTTCAATCAAAAATGTCAGTGGCCATATTGCTGCACGGGACGATTCCGAATTGGAAGTTAGACTCTGGCTCACCTAAGAATACTTAGATGAGCAGGCATACAAAAAGCTTTTGAAGCGTGAAGTAACATCGTATCTATCAATAACCGCACTTGACTGAATAAGCAAGCCTGCTGAGCTTCTCCACAAAGTAATATCCAGGACAATTCGTCATCGACTCCAGGATCTTGACTTACCATATCAGCGTACAACTGGGTCTCCCTTAATACCATAATGTCTCTGGCTATAGTAATTACAAAACCTCTCTTATCTAACAAAGTCGACACTTGTTGTATTGCTTCCATTCGCATATTCTTTCCAACCATTCTAGTTTTTGAATGGATTTTGAAAGCCAGAAACTTTGTGAAAATGAACAATAATGTGCGAATGCTTGACTCAGTCAGCAACCATAAGCTACGAACATATGCAGATTTTGGATGTACACTGTACACTGTATAGCAGGGCTGGCCAACCTTTTCAACCAAAGGGCCACATTCGATTGACGAACTGTTGCGCGGGCCACTAGCCGCGCAAAGCGCGAAAATTTTTTGTTTACTGGTCAATAATATTGTCACCCGACTATCTTGTGGGCCTGCTGTATATTGCTGGGCTCTGTTTGCAAGGACTGGGCTATTGGCGCCTGGACATATCGATATCGAAAGTTTCGACCAACATGCGTCAATCATTTTGTGCCTAGGCTTCATAGTCGACGGTCTTTCTGCGAGTGCAAACGCAAAGTCGCATATGTTGAACGACACTCTGTCTCGTAATCGCGAATATAGTTAGATTCAATCNGATNCATTAGGCGTTCTTTCATTTTCACAAAGGGGNAACAATATTAAAAGCAAGAAATCGAGTGACAACATGTTGNGCGAANCGTGCNNAAAANTTTNACTTTTGATNAATNTNTCGNAAATTATTCTGCTTTATTGTAGTCTACGAAGATCTACCAATATGTGACTGGCTCATGNATCTGCCAATGCGTAGGAACTGATATTTTAGTCATCTCATCTAAAGTGTTGCGGCCAGACTAATCAAATTTTTGGTTGGCCTCACAAGTTCACAATCTGTGCAATCCATTTTTGATAACATTAGAAATTTCGGAAATTACCTCGCGGGCCACTCAAAACCTTCTCGCGGGCCACATGTGGCCCGCGGGCCACGGGTTGGCCGGCCCTGCTTTACTGTATATAATCGTGCTCAAGGAGGACAACATTATCCTATCGGGCTTTCGCAATAAAGTAAAGCAAGTATCGCACGTACAGACACATCTAGTGGCTCATCAGTATGACTGAGCGACTCGCGAAATAGTGGATGTATTGTAGAGTGTTATCTATCAGTTATTATAATATATGCATAAATGCATAGCACGTGCTGGCTTTCTCCTGGCATTCATGACATTTTATTAACACTTTTTCTTGCCAACGATCCCACATACAGGATATGACAGAGAGGCGCCCACCAATGCAAGCGATCCTATATTTAGGATTTTTTTGAAGGTCGTTAATAAGAATTAGCTTAGACTCAGAAATATAGTTGTGTTTGTGAATATGTACAACAGGCTTGTTGCTAGTAAAGAGTAATTTTGGTTGCGGTCTGGAATCTGGGCTGGTAGTAGGGATGGCGCAGCGTTGACTTGCTTCGTAAGCGTGTAGGAATTCCATTGAACCAACTTTCGATGAGCTCTCTGACTTCGAAGAAATTGATGGAGTCGATTACATGGTACCGCTAAGAAGTGTCGATATCCAAAACAATCCATGTCCTTGAAAGTACTATTCCTCTGAAATATTTCAACCTATGCTATCTATATGTTGAAGACCAAATCCATAATTTATTGCATACTCGTCTGGCATTTCTTGTAGCCTACCTTGCCACTCAATTTCAAAATATAGTAACGGTAGCCAAAATAATTACATAGGACGTGTTTCTGCGTACGGAGATCGTAATCGAATATTGATCAGATACTTTTCGGGAAGGAATATGCGAGCAGCTGTGTTTGGAAGCTACTATTTCTGGTCATCTGTTTCCACAGTTTTGAGACCTTCGAGTCTCAAAAGTCATTTCGTGTCACTGCAAAGTTTAACTCACGTTAACATTGCCCAAAAGGGTGTTGGTAATGGACGTGTTTCCTAAGGATGAACTTACCGCAACCGGATTCACAGCAGAGACAAAAGATAAATTACGCTGATTTGGATTTGAATGGCGTCAATTAAGCCAAAAGATTGAAATCAGACACCATTTCAGAAATAACTGGTTTGATCTTTTAATCTAAAG
>ATSW01011237.1:0-10018 GCA_000444245.1 Botryllus schlosseri
GTCATTTTCTCAAAATACGGAAATGACTCGACTCGACTCAAGTCAAAATATAAAAGTGAGATTGACTTGTGACTCGGAACCTTGTGACTTGGTTACAACCCTGGTCTGACCCCGGGGATGCGGTCAGATTGGTGGCTCTCTCCCCAGGCACAAGTACGGTGGCGGCGGGACAAGTGGCCGCAGTCGCCCCCAGCCAAAGCCTGCTTGTGCCAACTGTTTGAACCTTTTATTAAGAGAAAAAGGAAGAAACAGGAAGCAACCGAGATGGGTGCTTTTGTGTCCTACGACTCAAAAGGGCCCTATTACGGTGCTTGTGACTTTGTACTGTGTGAAATACCACAGTCTGTCACAAGCGTTACGGGGGGAGGTTTAGTGGTTTACTGCGGTTCCTCCGATTACCCCTAAAAAAAATGAGCATCGTTTCTATAGACAGCCTAACACTTTCATGGGGTGAACAGAAAATTTTCAAATTTTTTATATAANAAATANAAACTTTNTNCTCCTGTAGNAAAGCGGNTACTGGCTGGAATTGAACCAAATTTNGTGTGTAGGCNTAAATTAGGTAACCTAACAATTTTATCAAGTAGCCAGTACGATTTAAGAAAAAAAGTCATTTTTGAAGAGCCCTAATACATATATATATACTACAATACTTACTTATGCTTCATGGACATCTCAAAGTTATCCTCTGGTCCGGCTTCAAATCCATTCAAGTGTCCATCCATAATCAACATTAAGTTCCTCCATTGAGTCGTTCCGCACTTGGGAGTTTCGCAGAATATCAACTGACAATCAAATGTATTTGACGTAAAATTAGTCCCTCCACTATCTAAGGATATCGAAATGATATCGTACGACAGTCTAGATGCGATTACGCATGGTATTGAAAATGTAGGTTGAAATCAGACATGGAGTAATCGTGATTTTTGTAATCGTAATCGATTACGACGATTACAGCATTTTCAAGTAATCGTAATCGCAATCGATTACATTCGAAAAAATCCCGACGTAATCGTAATCGTAATCGACTACTTCCCATATTTAATCGATTTTTTTGTGAAAGAACGATTACTTTTTGGTACAAGGACTGTGACATAAACTGAACACGCGTGAACAAGGAATACGTATTATATCAGTTATTGAGAGCACAAGCGTCGGATTTTCTAATGCCACTGCTCATTATTACGTCAGAGGTTGCCTATTAACTTTGCTCGTCTTTGCGTGAGAAGTGTCCACACATAGTAAATAGATATTCGGTGTACATTAGTGTGATTATAAGAAAACCCATCGTGCTATATATCGGTTTATCAATACATTTCAGACACCACTACCTCGCAACAGGATAATTAATCACCTCTCTGCCTAAGCAACTTTTGTATTGAAGTTTGGTTCTGCTTAGTTAAACTATAGAATGTAATAGGTCTAATCCTATAGTTAAATGCAATTTCAGTTTTGCTGCTTGGCGAGAAGTAGGCCTATATGGTACGAACCTACACCAGACAAAGGCTTGAAATTTTGTACTCGTCAAGTAAAACATTACGGTTTCCACAACGACGCATTAAAATCAACAGATGCTGATATATATCATAACTGAGCCGTTGGTTTGCCGTTTACGTAATGGCAGCCTACATTACATTATCTGCATTAAGTTGAAGGCAGAATTTTATGTTCACTTTCTCTTATTCTCATATTATTCTACTCAAAACGGGCGCCAATCACTATTTCACAATTCTTTACTGAACATTTGGACCTGCCGCCATAGCCATCGGCTTATATACCATGTTAGCGTGGGTTGTAACTAGAATCAGGATCAAAACCGCAAAAGTTTCCCCCACCCAAATATTGGTCTTGTGCCCCCATAGACTAGTCAATTTTGAAGTTGAAGATTTAATTTATTCAATAATATTGGTAATTGCATTATATTGCATTTTTATTCCTATCTCAGCGCCCGATGGCCAGATTAACCTGAAGAGCAGGGGGCGCGTAATTCATAATTATAGCATATGGTATCTTGCAATAATTACTTTATTGTATGCTGTTAATTCGTGACCTCCGGTCTGTTATATAGCCAAAAGATATTGATTGTAGTGGCCCAAATATAGCAGACTAAAAGAAAAACTTGCATGAGACACACTCACGAATTGTCATATCTAATGCTCTGTGGGTGCCCGGGTGGCATTTGCATCGTGGGCTCAGATTGAAAGGAATCGACTGTTAGTCACGCCCACCCAGTGCGGCTATTGACAATGGACACATACCCCAACTTTCCGCCAATGTCTTTCTTTAGTACCACACTTCGTGGATTCTCATGTTGGCCGAAACGGCATATGTCTTTTGATGTGTCGAGGAGCGGTATTGAATGGCACCTAAATGCCTATTACTATGAATGATACATGCTTTATTTCTTTAGGAGGAGACGTATGCATTTCGAAATCTATCTATCTAGAGACATTTAAATCGCAAAGCTCAAAGATAACTTCCAAGTTAATGAAATCTCTCGAAATTACTCTATAATTTATGTTAGTTTACGAAAAACTTTTGAGTAGCCTACCCTCCAACCACGCTCCCCACCCTATTGGGGAATTTGGGGTGCGGCAGTTATGGACCTGGCAAGAATGCAAAACGTTGTGTACGATAAACCGTCCTCTATAAAATGGGCAATGGGTACATTTTGACGTAACAAGGAAATGTCCCATCTTTTGTAAAGACAGTAGTTATATCATTAGGCCTATTCCGCGCAATCCATGTATTGTCTTCCAATATAACTACTACGATGCAAAATAAATGTAATCGTGAGTAATCGTGATTACTTTCCCAATGTAATCGTAATCGTAATCGACTACCTCCTGATTTTGCTGTAATCGTAATCGTAATCGTAATTACGTGATTCAGAAGTAATCGTAATCGCAATCGATTACATTCATGAAGTAATCACCCCATGTCTGGTTGAAATACACACATAATCGTGCTAATCAGCGTATTGTTCAAAAGTAATGTCTTGTGTCTGCTGGTTATGGCTACCACTCACGAACAAGGATCTCAAACTTGGAATCGGTTGTTAAAGGGACACTTTCCGAGTATCAGAAGCGTCAGAAGCCGCAAGGTTACAGTATTTAAACCAGTGGATCTTAGCCGGGTTCATGGGAACCTCAGGCGTCACTAAACTAGTCTCAGGGTGTCCGCTGGGGGTTAAGACACACACTCAACTCATTCATATATATTCAATCTTTATTTACGCATTGGCAATCAAGCAATCAGTATCACTCAGTACGTTTCGACTGAACAATACGATGGCACTTTTCAAGGCGTAACGTAACCTCGCATCTATGAACTGACGCTGAAGGAACAGCAGTATTCATTGTGAGCGAAAGTCATACTTCAATGGTTTTGTTCTTTCAACACTCTGCTGATGCACATTTTGTGCACGAGTATGCTATAGTAATGTATTAGCGTGTAGTTGGATGTGCAATGTTGTAGATTTTTATTTCTGTGACCGAAAAAGGCTTGCATATTAGCGCAAGGGCACCCCATTCACGTTATTGAAGGTGTGAAGAACCGCTGATCTGAATTCTGAACACACAAAGCTACACGTTGGCGAATGCTGTTTAAAGGTGACAGGGATATCTTGAATTATGTAAAGCTATATAGGAAGGTGCATCGTCAATACGGCATTTATAGAACAAGCGAATACGTATAAATAAAATGCAACAAACACGTATTTAAGAATTTTTGCATACATTTCAATCGAAAAAACTAGGCCATGAATACTTACATTCTCACTTACAGTAACTGCTAGTTCTACTCGTACTTGAGTAAAATATACTACGTCACTTCTACCTGTACTCAACCTGTACCAACGATGACTAAAATGAACATTGAACACATCTTCCTGTAAGGTATAAGAAATCTATCAACTTCACAGTCTAAAAGTCACAGATTTTAGTTCTATGAATCCCTACTACAGTGGTTCTCAACTGGGGATCCGCATACAAACCAATTTTGCATTATTTTAATTCAAGAGAAATCACGAGACAGTTTTGCTTGAGAACTGCTTAGTCTTCAGGAGCGGGATAGTGTAATGGTTAGGTAGGTAGGGGATAGGTAGGTCGTGGGTTCGATCCCCGGCCGGGTCAGACCAACGACTCGAAAACTGGTATACGCGGTTATCCTGCTAGGCGCTCAGCAATCAAGGATAGCATGGAGGAGAAAATACCGGGGGGGGGGAGGCAGACTAGACTATAAAGGACGTATCGCATCTCCGTCGTCAAAGGCATCTCGATGGTGCAGCGAAAGAGAATATCATATATATCTCTCTCATAAACCGTCTGCCATAAAATATTATACTGTGCAAACTCATATTAATTGCTAAATTGCCAACAGCCTACTGCTACTAACATATTGCTGTTTAGCAATGTCTTCTTGGGGTTCTGGAGAGAATTGGTTTGCAACTTTTATGTCTTCCCCAATTTCTACATAAAAAGTATTATTCTATTATCAAGAAAAGTTATTTTGTTGTTGTTTATCACTAACCTACAGGTAATATTTGCACAAGACCGATGACGGTCGAATGATAGTTGAGCTAAATTTGAACAAAAACTTGCGGGGTATGCAGTGTTCCATGACTGTACGAAGGGTGTCCGCGAAGACACAAGTTTGAGAACCGCTGTCCTACTATCATGCTGTGATGCCACGAACATTGCCGATAATTTTACTTCTAATGACCGATAAAGATATTTCTTTGAAAGTATGGTATCGACTCGATATTATTAGCGTTCCGATGGAATATTTGCTTGAGACACCATTGGTTAACCTTTTTACCAATGCATGTTTTAATTACACCTTGTATCATAACTTGTCAGTAGGCCGAACACCATATAGACTACTATATCACCTTCTAATAGAAACAGTTACGAACAGGTGAAAGTAGTTTTTTTTTGTTTCAATATTTCCTGCAATACCCTGTTTATGTCCGAGTTCAGTTTCCAGACCTTATAATAGAGGACCGCATTGAATTGAAACTGAATAACCGGTATATATGTTTTAGAATAACAAAGATAGGCGTGAGTTATTGTTGGAGTCTTCGTCATCGTTGTGTTTATGTTATGGCGCGGCGCGGTCTATTCATTCTCATAGGCATGATAGGTAGATCAAGGCGCTTTCCATTCACACTCATTAGCATGTTATCATTTGACAGAGCGCAGTTGTTAACGCAGATTTAAATAATTTTATACCCATGGATGATGGAATTTAATTGGGGTTAAGAAATTATTACTTAATTTGAGCATTCCATGAAGCATTATCAGATGGTCGAGTGTATTTTCCCGAGATCTCAAGTCAGTCTATGGGCTGGAAATAATGATCCTTGATGATGGTGATATTTTTCTTTTGCTTGTGTTTTGCATCATTACTTCAATTTCATCATCGCATACTTTTGAGAACGTCAGAAGCGTGGATAATGGAGTTTCTAACCGGAAGCAGATTCTTGTGTAGTCACTGTCCCAATTCTATCACTGCCGGACACCAATCCTGAAAATCAATACTTGGTTCGGACTTGAGTACTCGAATCATTGCAACTAACTGGTCGCTTGGCTCTAGGTTAGAGGTAACAAACACGCGGCCAGCGGGCCGCATGCGGCCCACGACGGCACTTTGGATTTTTAAGTATTCGACAATATATTCAACTGCCACATATCTTTTATAGATTTGAGAACTTTATGTTCACTCTAAACCTACTCNAAAGACATGAAATCTCCAACAACTTCACNNTCATATCANTTTCNAAGGCGGCAATGTTGTGGAAGATCAGGNAATANGTCTCATTTCTAGTTCATTATGATAAGACATGATCCGTTGATGATTCGTGACTGAACATTGTGATTTGTACTTGGGNGCGATCGTTCGTAAAATTACTCNAGTTCCCACTGACTTGGTGATAAAATAAAAATGCCTCGAGCTCAGTCGGGTCACGCGTTAAATCAGAGAAGGACTTATGACTTGGAACGCCGTGACTTGGTACGACCACAGANGCAACAAACTATCAAACAGTCATGGGNAATAGTAATATATCAGAAAGTCTTAGTTTGCGTTACGTAGCGTATATAACTATTTATTCATGTCAGTATGGAAACAATTGACATTCTGTTGCCACCCACCATGATGTATTAATGATTACATCCTGGGTGATCTTTGATCACTTTAGCCGTGTTATTATCAACGGTGACGGGCGAGTAAGTAAGTGTCATGCTCCACAGCTGCAACATTATTATATTCTTCGACGGCTGGACATTTCTATTTCAGGGGTTCTCAACCGGGGGTTCGTGGACACTTTCTGGTTACGAAGCACTACATCAAGGGGTACAAGATGCATTGTGGAAACAGGCCCATATGATATATAGATCTTACAATTATTTTGGAGGATAGTGGGTATACGAGAAATCTTATCGAAAGCACAAGGAGTACGATCGTTAGAAATGTTACGAAACACTGCTATTACTACGGCACAATAATTATTATATTTAAGTTATTATTGATCGGCTCTAATAACCGAATGCAAATCTAACGCCGATTTAATTTGACTTTGGCAATGGCATGAACAATAACCTAGTAATCCGGACAATATACCAGAAACCCAGATTAGGCTATACTGCTCAGGTGCTCTGATATCAGATTAATCTTTTGTAAATTCTAAAATATTCTAACGATAATTGTGGTACGTCAAATGTCCAATAACTGTAATATTATAACGCGGCAGCATTTACGATTTCATGACGCATTTGTCCTCTCGCGTGGTGTCTATAACTCATTATTTTGACAAATTATGTACCGCAAAAAGCAATTTTATTCAAATATTTGAAATGTGATTTTTTCGTGACAAGCATGATTAGTACAATAATCAATTACATTTTCACGATGTTCGTGGAATTCCAGTCTGCAAGGTTCCGTCAAATAAGGTCTAATTGGGAGTTATTCATTGAATAGGCTACTCCTATCACTGATGCTCTGCGGCCCGCGCCGTCGTCAAAAACTAGAAAATTTGCCCGCGAGCACATTTGAATTAGAGATCCCTGCTCTATAGGTCATTGGTTCTTAACGGGTATAGGTATCCATGAAAAACTAGGTGTTTCGTGCGCCAGTCTCAGTGATTCAGTGGTGGTCAAGACCAATGTTCCCTCTAATTTTTGACGAGTCTGCGCACACTTACCAACTCCCTGCGCAGACCCTTGGTCAAATGTGCGTAACGACTAAAAAAAGTCATCACTTCGGATTTTTTGTGCGCAACTTAGATTTTCAGCACTGCGTATTTGCGCACGTGCGCAGCTCAGAGGGAACATTGGTCAAGACACACACTCAACTCATGCATATGATTTGTGATGACACCTCGTCTTGAGCACCAGTGATGACCAGACATGGGGTAATCGTGATTAGTAATCGTAATCGATTACGACGATTACAGCATTTCCAAGTAATCGTAATCGTAATCGACTACTTCACATATCTAATCGATTTCTTTGTGAAAGAACGATTACTTTTCATTTGTACAATGCCCATGACAAAAACTGAACATTCATGAGCAACGAAGAGTGTGATTTAAAACAGGTTTTGGATAGCAGAAATGTCGGGCCTCTATACCCATTATTGCGTCACAAGTATTAGCTTGGTTCAAGATTGCTTAACGAATTATCCGCACGTAGTAAATAGATATTCGATGTACATGTAGTACTGTGATTGTAAGAGCACCCACTGCACACGCCACTACCTGGCAGCAGGATAACAATAACCGATCGGCCTAGTTTCGAATAGTAGCCTAACGTATTGTACAAATTGTACATTGTACAATGTAATGATGATTTGTTATGCTTAGGTAAACGCAATGTGACCGTAGCTGATTGGCGAGCGGTAGGCCTATTTACGTATACAATGGCCAAAGATTTGAAATTTTGTACCCGTCAAATTAAACATGACCATTTCTACATCGAAGCAATAAAAATCAGGCTGCTGATTAAAAAATCACGCCGTTAATTTCCGTTACTCGTATAACGGCAGATCGAAACCTCTGCATTAAGTGGATTGCAGTCAGAAGTTAATGTTTACCTTACCATATTCTCATACGGCCCTACTTAAAACGGGCAACAATTGTCCTTCCGCAATTTTATACTCATCATTCGTATATGCCACTAGCCATCCGCTTACACATCATATTAGCGTGGATTGCAGCTAGAATCAGTACCGAAACAGCACTTCGCCACGGCCATTCTCACAAATGGTGATCTTGTGCTCCCCATAAAGCGATCAATAAAACTTGTGGCGGGCGAAGTCCCTCAGACCCACTTAACAACCGGGCTTTTCACAAGAACTGGAAAACACGATTTGATGCGATGGATCTGCTGTGCATTTGCTGTCAAGTCGCGCCAAGCGCTAATATTTAGGCACATAGTTTACAACTATAACTTTATTGTATGTTGTTAACTCGTGACCTCCTGTCTGCTATATAGTCTACAGATAATGGAGTCGCCCAAACGTAGCAGACGAAAAGGAAACTAAACGAAAAACTTTCGTGACACGCACCCTAAAATTGTCATTTATGCACAAGGTTCATCATTTTCCTCAGTGAGTGCCCCCGGTGGCATTTGTATTGAGGGGCTGTGATTGAGAAGACTATTCTTCGCGACCATCCAGCGCGGCTATGGACAATGGACAAATACACAATGTTTCGGCCAATGTAACATGTCTTGGTATGTTGCGGCGTGGTATTGGCTGGTACTGAAATGCCTATTTCTGTGTGAATCATGCAATGGTATATTATGTCATACACCGGAAATGACGTCATTATGTCTCATTTAAAAATAAAGAGGCCTTTTCATCGCGTTGTTGTCTTCCAAAGATAACTTCTCAGAAGCAAGATGAATGTAATCGTGAGTAATCGTGATTACTTTTCCAAAGTAATCGTAATCGTAATCGACTACTCGCGGATTTTGCTGTAATCGTAATCGTAATCGTAATCGCGTGATTCATAAGTAATCGTAATCGCAATCGATTACATTCATGAAGTAATCACCCCATGTCTGATGTGCATACGCGCCTTTGCAATATTTCTCCGCAGGTTCTGTGCTTTCCCTCGGTCAAAACAGACATGTAGGCCAAGGCGGTTTCCTTCACAATAAAACAGTCATGCTTTAAGTTTGTGTGAAACAGCTGTTGTTTGTTCATCATCATCATCATCATGTATTTAGTAGCTAGCTCAACATGTCCTGAATTAATCTTAAATCATTATCTGCCAACCAACCTACAATGCGGCGAATGCGCTAACAGAATCACCGCCGTTAGCAAACTCCGTTAACAACTAATCAGCAAGTCGCCACAGTCGTGATCATTGAAGCATAGCCGATTAGCCAATCGAGACTCGAGAGTCGCGATTTCGTGATTACTAGTCTTCTTGCCGCTCTATGGTCGCTGGCTCGCCCGCACATCGGTAGCTAGTAGCTACTGTCAAACGCTTTGCGACAAATCCTAACGACTTTCCAGTGAGCTTATTCCAGGCTCATTGCTGTTTTTTTTATCAATAATCTATAGAATGAGACATTGATACCCAACATTTTTGAGATTTTCCAAATTTTGGACAACCCTAATCGTCATATACGAAGATCTGCGATAAATGTGGCTGGCCCCAGGATACGCCAATGCGTCGGAGCTGATGTCTTAGTCAGCATCAAATTTCGCGGTCAGGCTAATCAAATTTTGGTTGGCCTTGCAATTTTACCTGATGTTATAAATAATTTCTAGAATTACCTCGCAGGCCACACAAAACCTTCTCGCGGGCCACATTTGGCCTGTGTGCCACGGTTTGGCCGCACCTGATCTGTATGGTTGTTAATAACAGTGATTTGTGGTACATAAAAATTATATTGAAAATCCTTTTAAAGCTATTGTTTTCATGATAGAGAGATTGGAGTCGGAGTCGAAGTCGGGGTCATTTTCACAAACTCCGACTCCGACTTCAGTCAGTATTTTCCCATGACTC
>ATSW01011238.1:0-13212 GCA_000444245.1 Botryllus schlosseri
TAAGTAGACCACCACTAAAAGCTGTGTCAATGAATGTTATACTTTAATTGAAATCTTAGCGTAAAGTTACACAATATTTCAAACTTGCATGATAGGTAAAAGCCATGTCAATGAATGATAACGGTAAGATTAGCTTTCGCTGAAATCTGAACCTCAAGATTACCGGACCACTATCTCATATATCAACCCCCGCTCACAGACATACGTTGTATTCATTTTCATTGCTTGCTTTTATGTTATCCTTTCTAAAATCCACTCTGCACATTTACAAGCTCAAACTCAATTGTGCTCGCGGGCCAATTTCTTAGATTTTGATGACACCGCGGGCCACAGCATCAATATGGGTATTCAATGTCTTACCAAGTTGGTCTTAATTGACAGGATGGAATTGCCATATTGAAAGTGAGCAGACTTTGCAGACTGACATGCCACATATATCGTGAAAATGCGATTTACCAATGTAGCGACTCCGCACGGAAAATGTCACATTTATAAATACTGGATACTTTAGTGAAATTGGTGCTGTATTTGGAGAGTACGCATAATTTGTCAAAATTGTGAGAGATTGTCAAAATTGTGAGAGATTGACACCATGCAAGAGGACATGCATCATAAAAGCTACCCGGTTATAATTTACCAGCTAGCAGACATTCGACACCAGATCTTCCACCACATGGTAGCATTCGAGAGTGATGTGATAGTGAAGTTTGTCGAGTAGTTTCAGGTTTTTGAAGTAATTTTAGAGTGAATTTTTACATTTTCAAATCTGAAAAAAAGATGTGGCACTTGAATATGGTCAAACATGTGGTCGCGGGCAGCATGTTTGAGGCCCTTGCTGCAGGCCAAGATGGGTATCTGATTAAAAGACTACTCCAAGTCGTTTTGGCACACTCCCATCTTTTCATTATACTGCAATCTTGGGGTTTTTGCTCTGATGAAAATTTTAATAAAATGATGATGATGAACATAAGGATACCCTTTATTTCAAACTCTCCTGATGTATTCATGACCATTGACCATATCTATTATACCAAACTCATTTGGCCTTACTAAAACAGTTCTCATTTAGATGTCTAATTAAAAACAACACAGCATAAAGACTTGTCTTCCAAATGACGACCTTACGCAATTTTGACACTGTACTACTGAACCACCACGTTAAATCATGACAAATGGCAATGAAATATATACAGTCCTCACAACTTGGTGCCTTGCTTTATAAGGTAATGCTCAATATCTTCATCTTCTTCAAGAAGGCAATCGTAACTATAGTGTACCACTAACGCATCTGACGCTGGATCAACTTCAAGCCTTGTTGCTGAGTACCTGCAGTCCCTGCAAGTTACATGCATGAATCATTTTATCAACAATTACGACATTCACCTTTTAAATCTGCTATAAATGTGAATCACACGTTGTGAAGATACATGATTTGGATAACGGTAGTACATGCGGTAACCTTACATTTTTTCAAATTCTTTCCGTTCTCCAAGCATAGGATCCCCAAGCTCGCCGAGAATCGTTGCTTCTACTTCATAGTTAACAACAAGAGCTTGCTCAGTCGGATGCACATCAAGAGATCCCCCTTTGACTTTCCTGAGAGAACATAAATCCGTACTAAAAGTAGTGTTAAGGAAATGTTGCAAGTTCCAACTTGGCGTATCAACGATCAGAAAAACAATAAACAGCTCCGCACCAAATTCGGCATTAGCAAGTCACATAATCTCCCTTATGACATCACTATGTAATGTTGATTTACCTTTTCAAATATCTCGCATCGTCGGTCTGCATGATTTATTCATGTATGATCAAACTTTGAACTCCTCGACATGGACAGGTGGCACGTAATCCAACAGCTGATCAGCGAAACCAACTACAATAACAGTACTTTAGGACAAGTCGACAAGAAGCGAAGAAGAGGTAAGCTTTGGTTACAGGAATGGTTAAAATAAGCTGTTATTCAACGTTACGGTTCACTGCTCTGCGTCAGATGATGAGTGAGAATCGATTATTTAGAATCGAGCAGTTATCCACAGTCGTTTACAGCACTGTAAACTGACGTAAACGACTATTTTTTATCATTTTGCAATTTAAAAAACTTCTCAAGATTGCATTGTTATGGCAAACGAAAAGGAGTCGCAGCGATTCGGCTACTACGCCACCTGCGGTCACGACGAAAATAAAAAAAATTAACGAATGAGTAAATTCAGTGACGATGACCTAAAACGGACAAGGAATTGAAAGGAAAGGAAAACCAGCGACAGAGGAATTCGATATCTCAGCGTTTAACCCAACATGGCCACCGCCTGCTAATATTGGACTCGATAGTTGCCGTATTGTGTCTTGTGCTATGTGCATACAGCTCGTACTATTACCTAGTGGCTCCCAAACTTTTAACATACTTTCACCATAGCTTATGGAGTTTCCATGCCAGCTACGCTGTAAATTCAGGACCGAAACAGCACTTCGTCACCCCAACCCCCGATAAACAAAAAAAGTTGCTATCGGCGTCGTCGCTAGGTATCATGTACGTACAAGTACAATTGTACTGTACATTAATATAGGCTATCACTTCACTGAAATGTAGGGTTCGAATTTGCAATATGACGTCACGTGACGTCATGATGTTCACACCATCCCTATTTGCTCTCAATCATTATCTTCGCTCTGCTCACGTAATCAGATTTAAGGGTTATAGGGCTGAGGGAGGTATTGGAAAATGTAGGGATCGTAAACAATAATTATGCACCTTCGACGGAACCGTTGGTATGATGACTTCGTTACATGATGTTATTCCGTGACCTTCTGTCTGATCTGATATGTCAATAGATACTGAAATCGTCCAAATGCACTAAACTAAAAGACGCACGCGATTTCAAATTGGTCTTTCTTCATGGCAAATAATCTTCCCGGCGGGATGGCATTTGTCTTATGCGGTTCAGATTTCCAGGACAGAAATATTCGGCGCCAGCCATTTAGCGCCTATGGACAATTGAGCAAATATGTAGGATATATTGTATATATATCGAAGTTTTCGGTCAGCATAAGGTCAGTCCTTTTCGGCCAAGGTTTTCTCAGTGCCGATTATTCTGGCACACTTCTTGGAGTCGCATGTTAAATGGCCTAAAACTTCATTCTTGGTGAGTCGTGGCACGGTAATGGCCGACGCCGGAATGCCCATATCTATAAATCATGCGTGTTTTTTCTTGGGGAAGGGTACCCTACAAACCAGATATAGTTGGCTACAATATATCGCGCGTAGCACGAAAAAAAATTATGAAAAAGTTGAACAAATTTTCGACTACTCCTTATAATTATGTTGATTCACGAAATAATTTTGGGCCTCCTTCGAGCTCGAGCCCCCCTCCAATAGAGGGTTTGGGATGCGACAGTTACGGTCCTGTTGAAATTGCTATATGCTTTCACTACTGACGCAAGCACGCGACCCAACTTTAATGCAATTTCATTGCGCGACCGACCATGAGATAAATGACTGAACGAATGAGAACGTGTAATTCGATATACAATGAGCCGTTTGAGTAACAAGTGCAACTAGACGGCCACAAGTGAAATTGCGCGACGAATGCATCAAGAATACGAGAATATACGCGATCGGTGATTGCAAACGCAAAGCGCGTATTCAAGCAATAATTCGTCTTTTGCGTCGAACACAAAGAAGTTCCAAGTATAGCTTGTGTCGTGGCAATTGATTGCTGATTATAGTCGGGCTGGATTGCATTCTCCCAGCAATGCTCGCAAAGCCTTTGCAAAAAGGAATGAATTCGAATTTTAAGGTATTATAGGCCTACACAAAAACACTGTGCAGTGTCCAACTTCGCACTCCAATCAAAATGACTATCAAGACTAAACGAACTAGTGAATTATTGTGAGCACAGTAACGTGGCTTATGGCACTTATGGGCGCAAAAATGAATTTAGAGGAGAACGGGTATTCTCTGTCCGTCTAATCGTGAGAGAGTAACGTACCTTATCAAATCATTCGCGAATGGCGACCCACCGGTTGGGAAGCACCGCTATGTAAATTGTGTGCCTGTGTGTTGTGCAGATAAAAATACTATACAATTGAATAGTATATTCATATTGAAATGAACCCGAATATTTTCGGCTGACACTCGTCAGGGGTGATCGTCAGCATCTAGTAGAGAATTCAAAAGAACAGCGAACACTAGTTGCTGACGATTACCCCTGACGAGTGTCAGCCACTGGCGTAGCCAGCGAGGGGCGAAAGGGGCGATCGCCCCCCCCCCAAAAAAAATTTTTGGAAAATTTTTCATAAAATCAATAAATATGACATTATTTTAGGGCAGATGAATGCAAACTAAAAAATTTCTTCGCGCTTCGCGCGATTTAGTGTCCATGATCATAACTGTCTTGATTTTATTATCGGTGTCCCGAAAAAAAATCTTCCGCAAATACCCACAATTGATTTTAGCTGCATTCTTAATTATGAGAATACAACAGTACCAGTAGATACACGAGAGTAACTCAAGGTCGTTGGGTTGATTGAGTTTAGGGTTGTCCGTTCAGTATGGGGATTGGGGACTGTTAGCTCCGACAATTCCCGTTACGGGACACACGAAGACATATAAAGTAGGTTATTACATGCGACTCCGCAAAGTGCGCTCCCAAAGTGATTGACGGCCATAAAACCGACGCATGTATTCGATATAGATTTTCGGGTACTTAAATGGCTGGCGCCTAATGATCCTGTTCCTGCAATCAGACCTCTCCGACATGAATGCGACTGGCACAGGAAAATATCGCCACCTCCCTTTAAAAAGTGCTAATTTGAAATCGCACGAGTCTGATCAAAGGAGTTTTGTAATTTGGTCTGGTATATATATCAGCAATTCCAATCTCTAAACTAGCATCAATCTTTACCAGAGGTCACTAAATATCCGTGCTTCAACGAAGTAATTATTNAGAATGGAATCCACTTGCTCATATACACGNACCAATATTATTGATCAAATACTTTCATTTATTCNAAAACATGTANGCTCCGNGCNACNAGGTCCGAAATGCACACNGCTTTTCAACTGGAAGCAACTGGAAACTTCCATAGGGTATGTGTGTGCGTGCGTCTAAGAATCGTCTGAATNAANGGTAGTGATNAAATTGTCCATGNCANGATGTACGGTTCTGCGAGGTGTTCCCACGGGAGAGCTTCCCTAAACTCATAAAAATCTCCCCACCCNCCCCCGCAATAAAAAAAAATGTAANTCNNGCTACGACCTTGTGTNTGAGNGATCTCTTGAGTGGTGACAGCTTTCTCCGCAAGTCATGAAGTAACAGCAATAAATGACAACTGTCCCGNCCAGCGTCCACCCTATACAAACTCTAAATCAGTGGTTCTCAACCTTTTTGTCGTCGCGGACCCTCTTTGCACCTTCACGTAGGCTACCCCGGCGGACCCCCAGTTCTTATTTCAAATTTGCCTCTATTATCATGCAACCTTCATCTGNCTTGTGCAATTATTATCTGTAGGCTAGTGATAAACAACAGCGAAATNACCTTTCTTGAAAATAACANCGACTTTTTATNATTTTAAAGCGAATTCTGTANCTGCATTTCTTGANNTACNGGGCTATGTCTTGAAAATCCACGTCGTCGATTTGATATGAACGAGTGCCGAGAATCCATTTCCACAGAGATAGGTGGTGGCGAATNTAATAATAACGCGTAACGCGTCCGACGACACATTTGGCTATGATGGCAACATACATGGATCAATATATCCTCCAGCAGTCTAGTCATTTCTATCTAGCAGCTCANCGTGAAGTTATTCTGGAATAGCGGTCGGTGTATTTCATAGGAGAAAATGGATCTCTGCATACAATTATTTCCCAAACCCCAGCAAAACATTCCTAAATAGCAATGTGTTCGTATAAGTAGGCTATTGGCAATTAAAATGACTTTGCGCGGTGGAATATTTCATCTCAGACGGCCATTCTCTGTTTATGTGAGTCCTGAACTTTCAGCATTTATGAAGCGAAAGTGCTTCATCATCTCTCTAATTTAAAACAAACCAAAAATAGCTTATTATTATTAGGTTATCAACCATTTTGCAAATTTGGAGTTTTCGTGGATCCCTTGAAAAGGCTTTGCGGATCACCGGTTGAGAACCACTGCTCTAAATAGTCTTGCCGTGTGTTATGAACATAGTTCAAGTGTACTAGCGTACTAGCCCTGAATGTTCGATGACACCACTTCTATCAGCTTTGCCGGTAAATCTGATAATGAAAACGTATAAGTAACAATACAATGAACAATTTTCATTCTTTAACCAAAAAATTTTAGCGCTTCGCGCGAAAGTATTGATGTCAGAGTTTTCTACAATCACACATCACTTTATATGAGCGGAATATATGCATAAAGATCGCCTCAGATGTTGTGTTAATCATCCAATATGGGCCCAAGACCATCGTTTTAGCCCATTTTTCCTTATCTTTAGGTGGGAGGGACTCATTTACGTCATCGAATTTTTCGCCCCCCCCCCAAATATTTTTTCTGGCTACGCCCTTGGTGTCAGCCGAAAATATTAGGGTTCATTTCAATATGAATATAGTATTCAATTGTCTATTGAAGTGCTGTACCTCCAAGAAGCTGTTCAAACATACTATAGGCCTAGCGTCGATATGGTTTATCATTTATAGCAGGGATGTCAAACTCAATTTGGTTCCCGGGCCGGATTGAAACCGCTGGCGGGCCGGGCCAGTCAAATAATAGCATAATGTTTACTTCGAAATCCACACAGTTCCTATTTATTGGGATCATTCGCTATTAAACCAGTATACACCTTTCTAGCAACAGCTTGATTCGGAGACAATGGAATTGGCAAATATACAATGATTGGCCGATTGAATACAGATACAAAGCACCGAAACAATGGCTCTACCCTTTGGGTCACGGCATATTATCTGCATGTTTCTATGTCCCTTTTGTTTTGGCCGTGATGCGGCGATGGCGCTGCGTATGACCTCAAAGACACAGGAGATTTATCTATAAATGTGGAATCTTCGAATTAGGTTCCGATTATTAAATTATCAATCGGGTATCCATTATCCATAGAGAAGATTTTGAGTCACGGCATAAAAAGATGTCTGTACCGCCGCGGCCGCACTGTCCACAAGCAATTATGTTTTCGTTTACTCATCGTTGCTCGCGGGTTGCATAGGTTAAATATGGGCACTTGGCAGTGGACAACTCGTCGTATAAGCGCCAGTCGGTGCTTTCTCTCATATACGATTGATACGCCTACGCTGTGTTTGCAGGTTGATTCAGTCAAATGCGTTAAACTATTAGACAGCGTTGCCTTATCAGAAATTTGCATTAACAATTAGAATAAGGCATCACAAATCTTTTACCTGCCGTTATAATTGAAAAATTGTGAGAATATACGCATTAAATAGTTACGCCAAACAATAGATAGAATCTGTACCGTCAATTCGAAGCCGGTCGCGCGCGACCGCCGAGTGTATAAAAGCTTGAGCGAGACTGATTGAACGAGTTAGTGCCAGACGACTCGAAAGCATTATGGTTGTCAGTTGGTCGTGAACGCCAATTCAGAGTTAGATGTTCATTTGCACTCTTCAGTCTGTAGAACTTTAAGGTAAAGCAAGAGATTATGCTGACAAGTTGAGAGAGAGGGACAATAGGCGATTTCTTGACACAAGTGGCGATTGCGCGATTTCGAAATCAAGAAGCTTATATGTAGATATAATATGAGGTTTCTGCGAATATGCTATAATATGAAACTCATGTTAAATATCAGCTTATCTGATATTTTACGTCTGTCTTGAAATAGAGGTGTGTGAAAACAGCTATCCACGATTTTCTAATTACCATGCACGCGATGCCAGCAATATGGTTATAACATCCTGTTCCATGCAATGCGTACTGGAATGATTACGCTCTTACAATTACAATTTCGTCTAGGTTCTGAATAGACCGTAAGGTAACAGTACTTGTCAACAACTGTCGCGAACTACAGCCGCGATAGGAGCATGACCGAAAATGGGTCCAACGATGTCCTCGTCACCTCCGGTAATACTACTACTACGCCTGTGAACGGCGTCGAGTTAGATCCTCTCATTGAAACGTTCAAGATTTTGATCACGTAAGTTTGTAGACTTGTGATGTTGCAATGAGACGAAGCAGGACGTCGCTTGTCCGTTTAAAAATTCTTACGATGTTACCAACACCATGTGGTTTATTACGTTCGAATTCTTTGATGAGTTTTCAAAACCATCGTAAGCATACATATGGTATCAATGACCTCAACCGGGCGTCAAAATATCGGATTTTCCCAATACTTCCTATTCCTATTCACATATATCAAATATCACGAATCCAGGGCTTGAAATTACCGATTGTATGAGCCACAAGGAAGGTGTTCAATTACCGAATGAATATGCATTATGCACTGTTGTACAATTCGTCGGTGATCCAGTCAAATTCGAAACCATCACGTCAGCATAGGCGTTGCTAAAAAGTGTAACAAAACAACCATGATTCGCAACTGATAGAGTAAAGTAACATTACTCTGGCTCAACATTTCAGATGCATCCTCGCGATCGTTATGTTCGGCATGGGTAGTGCTGTCGATTTGTTGGATTTAAAGTGCGTGTTCAAACAGCCAAGGGGACTCATTTTGGGACTTTTATGCCAGATATTTATGATGCCACGTAAGTATGTTTTCATTCGCACTGTGTGTTCGGTTCGAATTGGCCACAGAAATGTTAATGAACTCGACGGTGACCTGTGAATAAATCGCCGACACACGGTGTCGATGGGATTAGTTTTTTTCCTGTAACCCATTTTGTATTTGTCGAACATGCATGGTTGATTAATTCCAGATATATCGTGGTGTAAATACTATAAGACGAATCTACTAACAAACCAGTCGATAATAAATTTTGTTACTTTACGCTTGGTGAATTTCTTCAGGACTTCAACTGTAATGTATCCATGGCGCGCGGACTTAAAGACGCCGACGATTCAGTAGCTATTACAATCGCAATTGGGATCAACAGTCATTATAATTATTACCATGACGAAAAGTTTTAGACGGGATCCAAGCGTTTACAACTCATTGGCAGACTATTCGATGTTGTGTGATCTAAATGAAAAAGTCCGATAAGATATTCAGCAGCTAAGTACAAGAATATTTGCGCGAAATAATCCGGCACGATGTAAATTCCATGTAGCACCAGTCGTTGGCGGTGATACGTATTCTATACAGTATCCACACTTTGCGGTATGAATACCGGAACCTGGATGACTATGAGCGCAAGTGACAGTTAGTCAGGTCAATAATGCCGGTTGACACCTGCATATCAATGCCGTCAATAACATAAATGCGCTTTTCCTGAATTTAGGAATAACGCAAGTCATCATTGGGAGGAGGTTCCGTGCGGTGTCACGGTTAAACCTAAATTAATAAGTTCCTCTTATAGAATTTTTACGTAACAATGGGTGCGTGACATGCCTTTGTTTATTCTCTCCGTTATTTTTTCATGATCAGGTTATTGTAGTCGACTGCCGTCGATACTATTTTTCTAAATAGCGGCGACCAGCATATTCAGACCCCATACAATGAGACGCACGTTATTCAAACATCGTAACACCCTTTCTCCTCCACAGTTTCACTGCACGTACAGAACCTTGAATTCCGTTTTAGTAGCACACACAGGTTTGACTTCTTGATCGAAAATTGAGGACTTATCTGGCAGTAGTTTCGACTCCCGTTTGATAGTATGTCTAAAACCGTCCACATTGGTTTTAGTAATGCACAAAGTCCACGGATATCAGCAAAATAGCTGCAATCATTAACGACATGGTTTGCATGCGTCTAAAGATTGTATACGCAATTTGATCGCCTAAAGAACATTCAAGCTCGGGTTTCCATCTGTTCTTGGGCTGTCAACAGTCTGCGGATGTTGTGCAAAGCTATTGTGATGGAGTACGTTCTAATATCTTATTGTCAGAAATGTGCGGAATATTGAATCCAAATGTATCGCTTCGGTGTATCCTTCTTACGAACTCGTCAACGTGGGCGAAATTATTGGCAGTTACATTGTGAGAAACTTCGCGCCTCTTTGATATCAATTATGATTTTAAACCGCGATAGGCGTGACAGCACGAATGCCATTGTCCAGCGGTCACGGGATAGGTGTTTATTTTAATGACATCACCCGTTCGAGATTACATACTGCTGGGTTCGATCTCACATCCAAGATGTCGCCAAGGTTTACCGTGGGTCGTCCGGAAGATGTATTATATTTTCTGATAGCCCAACAGCATTACAAATATCTATACAAATAATGCTCAATTTGGCAATGATTTGACTTATGGTGACCAAAAAGTATGGGTTGAGAATGAACAATGTACACTTGCCCTATATCTAATTTAATTGTATACGAATAAATGTGAACCCGATCGACTACTGAGAATATCATGTCTATATCGTGACTATATCTGCCCGATCTTGAAATCAGCTCCACTTTCATGACGGTGTAGCCACAAAACCGGAAGGTATAGCTTTTGGTGATGAAATGACACCAAGATTCAATTCCAACACGACGTCTTAAGACATTGATTGACGCATGCCGTATATAGTCTCCCGAAAGTCACAATATGCTCAGTTATAGACTATAGAATTCAGATCGCGTTAGCGCTCAACAGGGATCAATATCACGAGGAAGACATGCTGCTCAAACCACCATCCTTAACGCCGATAACATTCTGGGTACCTACGTTGTGACTATGAAATTTTGGAAACCGTACGACAGATTATATTGCAGACTCCCTGCCTTCAAAATATATTAATTAGCGAGGCGCTGTAAGCGCAATTTAATCCATTTACAAATTTAATCCATTTACATTTACAAATTTAATCCTTAAATAAATGTTCCTCCGTATTCAATATTTATTTTTTACCTATTGGATGGAACTTGGCAAAT
Organism: Botryllus schlosseri; assembly: GCA_000444245.1. Lineage (NCBI taxonomy): Eukaryota > Metazoa > Chordata > Ascidiacea > Stolidobranchia > Styelidae > Botryllus > Botryllus schlosseri. The sequence goes on from ATSW01011238.1 coordinate 10,985, forward strand.
ATTATGCTTTCAGACTACTGCGTTTTCGTTGTTTTACTATCTGGTGATGAATTCAATCCGCAGGTTTTTTCCGATTTGCATTTCAGCTTCTCCGTGTTTTGCCTGCTCCGTATGACGCTGCGTTCCGTAAAACGGAACGTGGTATAATTTTTTGTGTTCTAAGATGTGCTAACTGTTGATATTGAATGATACTTTCGAACAGCAAGCAACATCGAAAGCATTCACAGTATGTTTTTGGATATGGTTGAATGATCATTTAAATTTATACCGTATGGAGACATCTCTCGCGCTCTCAATAATGCCAACCCATTTCAAACTTAACCGTATGATATAACTTTTATTTTTTAATCAGTGCAATATAATTTCACTTGTGTAACGATTGCTTTCCTTTATTCAGTGCTGACGTACAGTCTCATTAAAATAGCAAGCTTGACTGGGATCCACGCTATTGTGTTCATGGCCGTCGGTTGCAGTCCGGGAGGTCTCTTTAGCAATGTTATATCGATGATGGTAGACGGAGATATGGCTCTGAGGTATTGCAATATGCTACGTTATTACCACATCGACACTAAACCTACACAACATCTCTTTTAGTATCGCGTTGACGACCTGCACGAATATACTTGCGTTCGCCACTGTGCCGTTGTGGTTACTTTTCTTCACGTCCATCGAACAAATTAGCGATGAACTTCATATCCCTTACAGCTCGTTAGGTATGTGTATAACTGTATGTATGTATAGTATACATGTAGCGTAGCGTTGTAATTCATTTAATAGTGGAATAGCTTTACTTGGCCATCGTCACGCGCGATTATATGAATAGCCAATCTATTTTTGCATCTCTTGGCGCTGAATGAGTATAGGCCTTGCTGATTCAAAGCAAGAAACTGCCCATTGTGCATAAGAATCCAAATGTTTGAGTAACTCTCATGGTTCCGGCTAATATAGCAGGCATAATCAAGTACGAGTGTGGCGACTCGTGGTCTAATACGCTGTATCAGTATATACCACCTCCTCCGCGGAGACCGTGGCCCGTCCATAATGAATTCTTTGCCACACAAAAGGTTTTCTTGTATACGTCGAATGTTCTATGAAATTTGTAATATGATGCGAAACACAAAGCATATATAAATAAAAACGGGCAACATCTGTTTCGTTTAATATGTTCGAAAATTAATATACAAGTCACGAAGCTTGCGATTAGAAACTTGGTGTGGGGTATGCCCTCTTCCCACGACAGAGACTGGGCCACTGACGCGACAAAGCTGCTCACTGTTTCCCTCACGTATTTTAAAACATTATAAATCGCGTTACGATCCAAAATGTATACCGCTTGTTTTGCAGCTATAAGCCTCGTGAGCCTGGTCGTTCCGATAATCCTGGGAATACTGTTTCGACTAAAGTTTGTGAGAATCGCGCGATACATGGCGAAGGTAAGTTTCTTGGACGCATTCTGCTCTGCTCTGCCCAGTCCAGATGAGAATCGGTGAACTTGACGTGATTTCGATTGTTATTGTGCGATGTGCATGTGCAATGTGCATTGTGCAAAATTGTGTATATACCCTAAGGTTATGGTAGGCTACATCAGATCATTCGGGCGTCTCAAGACTTAAATATACACACGAAGCATGCATGCTTTACTGGTACCAACGTAGGGACTTTTAGGCGAACGTTAAAAAGATGTAACCGGACTCGCACCAGGAATCGTGATTGAGTCGTGTTGCACATTTGTACTTGACTGCTGATTTTCATTACAATTCTGAACTGCAATCTTTTCTTGAATTATTGATCCATCGCTATCGCATGGACATGATGCGACCTTTGCTCTGCATCCAAGCAGTTTTCTGATAAAATGCCAAACATTGAATTGGCAATCACAATCACCAAATTCGGCATCAGTAATGTAATGTAAGCAAGATTCCAAATGAATTAAGACGGCTTCAAGGTATTTCGTACAACTGCTTGTGACCTCGACGCCGATGATTTCAATGCAGTTTCTCTGTGTGGTGTATCCTCCTTACTATATCATCTATTATATAGTCCATATTCACTTCGCGCAAACATAATAACACGACAAGCATATTTGTAATCAGTAAAGTCACGAATTCAGTTGTATCCCGCAATTTTTTATATACGCGACATACTTACGGATATTATCCTGTTAAAATGTTGGATAAAGCTACCGAGATGTTGTATATCAATCGTGCGTTAGGATATATCCCTGAGAC
>ATSW01011239.1:0-20540 GCA_000444245.1 Botryllus schlosseri
ATATACAATGTTCTTTCCAATTCTCTACTAGTTGCTGACGATTACCCCTGACGAGTGTCAGCCGAAAATATTCGGGTTCATTTCAATATGAATATACTATTTAATTAAACACACATATATATATCAAAATCTCTGGTTCAAAAACTCCTTACTCTCAACTTACAACTGGTTCAAGTCTACAAAATTCAAAGTCACCATATTGATTTATCAGGCAATTGAAATCTAAACTTTGTCATGGGTAGGTGATAAAAGATGACAAGTTTTACACCATCTTTTGTAAGACACCTGTATGTATCTATACAAAACCGTTACCTGAAGATCCGTCTTCTGTGAAGAATGGTGGAATAGGGGGAAGCATTGGCGGTGGCGGTGGAGTAACTGTGAAATATTCAAATTAATGGTTATCTGATAGCCATAGACATGGATTCTGAGACAAGAAATGCCGAATTCGGGGTAACAATTTAAATCGTGGTAGCATTACAGCAAAATTTGGGAAGCCGCTGATTATAAAAGAGTAATCCCTTTCGACCAGCCCTATTCAACAAGACCCTACGGCCCTACAGTTGGCGAAGTGTATTCAATATCTTATGACTAGAAAGAAGATCACTTTTGATGAAAATAAGACATAAATGAGGATGAAAATCAATAATAACGACACCGTGGTTTCACAAGCACAAAATCTTTAAAAATAAAGACAAGTCTTATAAGAAGGAATGGAAACCATGTATCTGCAATAAAGGGTGCACTTAACATTCAAGTTGACCAGAAGATCTATGGCAAACTCCAATTTAACGCCGATTCAATAATTCAAACTTTTAACACAACGCATTCTGAAATCACTCTGAACTATTCCAAAGATTCAAGTTAAATCATGTACAAATGCGCAATCAATGAATATGGTTTATCAATGCCTTTTTTCAACTCTCCTAATATATTAAGAACAGAAGTAAATGGAAATGATAATAAACAAAACAATAGATACCTGCATCGGTTTCCTCAAAGAGAGGAGGGAAAGGAGGGACCATCGGAGGAGGCGGAGGCGTTTCCACTGAAATATGTATATTGCATGATTTAGAACAATCACACAGTGTAAAACCAATTACCCCCGTGGACATGAAATTATTGAAAATGAGTGAACGACGTTGAAATCTGGAATGCCAGCTGCAAATTAATTTTAGGATGCATTCTGATGATGCTGACATATATTCAGCAGCAGTCGAGATATTGATGAAGGGTGAACACAAACAAACTCCTGTATGTACTCTGTGTGAACCATTAATCGACAGACAGATATACAAAAATAAAACATCACAAGCAGTTGTACAGCAACAATGAAACTGAAAAGACCATGTTCAATCCTGATATCAAATCAGAATGAGACTAGAATCTTTGCTTCGTTCAGGTAGATTTCATGAACTCAACAATCTATTTATCCGACGAATAGCATCCAAAAACGGATCAGATCAAAATCAACCAAATACAGAAATGATAAAAAAGATAGTCACAAAGCTACTTCTTACTTCCTGCATCAAATTCTTCCAGTATAGGAGGAAGAGGCGGTAGCATCGGTGGTGGAGGAGGTTTTCCAGCTAGGACAAAATTCATATCTCTTAAATGCCCCAAAGAATATGTTTTGAACCACAGCATGGTGATGATATGCCGGCAATGGAGTCCTTGTACAAAGATGTCAAGAAATATCATATCAAGAATTTCAACGAAGAAGCCATGATATTCTTCAGCAAACATTTTGTAACACAGCAAGTGTGTCATGGAAATCTGAAGATTCAGTTCCACTTATCACCAAATTAGGAGTTGCTCATAGTCCATGTGACATTGAAGACGTAAAGATGTAGCATGATAATAGTCTCAGTGTAATGTTCATGATACCTTCATCCTGAAATTCCTCCAACATTGGAGGTAACGGTGGCAACATCGGAGGAGGTGGTGGGGTCCCATCTACAAAAATATTTGAAAAAAATGGAGACCTGATGGATCATGTAATCAATTAGATTGAATGCCCCTTTCAACTCAGTCTACAGAATCATTATGACGCAAAGCAATAACTCCATATTGTTAATTTATTTACTAAAAACTTATCGACTGACTCTCATCAGCAGCTAACGTAATAATAGCAGCGAGTCAAAATCGAAACTAGCGGACAGTGACAGTGAATTTTCCATAGTTTCTCATGGTCATTCTCTTTTTCATTTGAAACTCTAGGAATCTACAAAGTTGCCTATAACAATTCTCTGTCGCCGAAAGGAACACTTGGAACCCTACACTCTTGGAATATTTCATAATGTTCAGTTTTGTTATTTTCGGCTATTTATAACCGAATACGTATGTAACGATTATTGTGTACCACTGCATGACAGTATCCAGTAGTAGTCAGTTATTGAATTAAATGGTATATTCAGATTGAAATAAATCCGGATATTTTGGGCTGACACTTATCAGGGGTAATTGTCAGCAAATATAAGGTAATTGAAACGGACTTTGTATGCCAACAATCGCAATCTCTTGTTCGTTATTGATATTATTTTGTCACGAAGACAAAATATTTTGTACATTTCAAATTTAATTCACTGTATTAATGACGTTTGCTAGTGATGAGAGTCAGTCATAACGCTTTTAATGAATAAATTAACAACACAAAGGCATTATTTTGTATGATTCTGAAGATATGTACCCAAAATGGCATGTTTAAAATTATTTATGCAATACCTTCGTATTCTACTTCCACCAACATGGGAGGCAGAGGTGGTAACATTGGAGGAGGTGGTGGAGTCCCATCTATAAAATAATTTTGAGACAAATGGATGGCAGAGAGATCTTGTATTCATTTGAGTTAGGTATCCTTTAAACTCCGTCTATAGAATCATTATTTCTGCAATACCTTCAGATTCTAATTCCTCCAACATAGGAGGCAGTGGTGGCAACATCGGAGGAGGTGGTGGGGTCCCATCTAAAATAAATATCGAAAACAAAAGGACTGCATAGAGATCTTGTGAGTCGTAGAAATGATTCTTATCAAATCATCATCGTTGCAATACCTTCGTACTGTAATTCATCCAGCATGGGAGGAAGCGGAGGCAGCATTGGAGGTGGAGGTGGAGTTTCGGCTGGAATGATATCACAAAATTCTTAGTATTGCGGGAAATCATGCCGCCACATGAAAAAATTGACGTGGAGCAAATTCTACTGCAAGAATTCTGCAAAAGTGCCGCCGATCATGCTCTTACTGAAGTGAGTGTCAGAGATTGACAAATAGTCCGAAAAGACGGATTCTTCAGTCTTTATTGGATAAGGATAGCAGCAATAAGTCCCATCATAGCAAATCAGCAAACATATCATTCTAGTAGTCAAAGACGGAGAATACCAGTATACTCATTATTTCAGAGCATTATCACTGGAAAAATAGCCAGAATATGATCTTCTTAAAGGAAGAACTACATTAATTAATCTGCGAGATTCCATGCAACACTCATACGCTGTAGATCAGAATCAATGTTGAAAACTGGATAGCATTAAACTCACTCAATTGCTGAGCGCAGTAAGAAGAATCTCATTGAGATATGAATGCTCCACAACCAAATGTCGTGATTCAACAAAACTCAGAGTTCTGCTTGGCAGTATATGTGAAATTGGGGAAAAGAAGCTTACGAACAAATTATTTTGCAACAACAAAATCTAAAGAATTCGCTATAAGAGATGGTTCATCATAACAATATATCTCCAAGATGAGTAGGTTTCCGGTAACCTCAATCGTCTCAAGACCCTGGTACCTTGGCAGCAGTTTTCATGGAGTGAAGAGATCAGGGGCGAGGAAAATCTTGAGCAACATTTAGGGAATTTCACAGAGAAGCTTGTCATATGGAGTCATCCATTCAACTTGTTAGAGTCAAGAGTCAGATTGCAGTTGCTCGTTTCAACTCCGAAGAAGGAGTCAGAAGCAAAGAAGTCTTCTATCTCTCCATTGCATGTAAATATTCAAGTACAGCGGGGATAGACACCTTGAGTCAAGAGTAGCAACAACATTAGCCACTGACTCTGAGAATGACTGCGCAATTGCTGACGGAGTCGGGAGCATCAAAGTGTCACTACTCAGCCTTGGCACAAGACGTATTCCAGCGAAATTGCTACATGCAACTAACTCGTTACCTACTATACATTACCTTCTTCCACATCCTCTCCTATCATAATCGGAGGAGGAGGTGGGATTGTGGGGGGAGGTGGTATATAGTCTGAAAATTTCGTTAACTATGGATATCGATATATTTCAATTAGAGACCATCAGCATTCTGCACGCCGGAGTATCGCTAGCCACTGATACCAGACTTGGACAACTACATAATATTAGTTGTGTATATAGACCAATAATAATGAAATGTTGGTAATCTAATTAATTTGCAAAATGTTTCTATGCTCTAATTTTAATTCTAGTACAATTTCCATTTGAATAATGCGAAACAGGCCAAGCTTAGTGTACAAGTATTTGTTACTCTCACGCTTACGAGAATGAGCTCCAATTTTATATGAACTGGACTTGATTTTTGGTGTACCTCTTTGTAATTCGGAATTTAGTTCAATATCCAAGTGTTTGCTTTTCAGTAAATCTAATTTGAAGCCAAAATTCTAATTCCAATCTAGTTTGGAAAATATTTTCTAGTTGTCCAGCAAACCAAAAAGGTGGCCGAGTCCACGAGGCTTGAAAGTCGAATGTTATTTATAAAATTATTTACCTTGGTGTCGAAACGATTAGTTAAAATAGTAGGCTCATCATCTAGTTGTTAGATATGTTCCTAAATTACCATCTGTTATCTCTTCCATCGGAGGTGGCGGTGGTGGTGTCGGTGGTGGTGGTGGAGTTGTACCTGGGTAATTTCAAGATGGAATAAGTTTACTGAGTTTTAAAAAGTTTTACATATTACTTTTGATGTAAAAATTCATCACGATTACAAGCATATATGTATCAAAACATGCACACGCGTTACTGCACACAAAACAAACAATGTATGATTCTCAGCATCCATAGTAGTAGGCTATGTACTATGTTCCACGTGATGGTCTGCAATCTTTGACCAAAATATGAAAGTTAAGCATGAAATGTATGTACCTTCAATCAATTCCTCAGACTCAAACAGCAATGGCGGAGGCACCGGTGGTGGCGGTGGGACGAAATCAGCTGGACCATGCAAACAAATGTTATTGAAAATCCATGCAGTAACACAAATTCAGAGGCATTAGGGTTATTTTCAGACACTTCAAACACAAGCTCCTCAGTGACATTTCTTGGATACGCTATATTTAGAATATATATGGCTTATAGAGCTAGACTTCCATATGGTATCAATATGACATTGAATATCCTGTTTTGACATAAATATTACACAGGATAAAACTGGTTCTAGACAATCCGTCCATCAAATATTTAACAATTTTATATCTCAATTGCAAAATGCAAGATGTTGGACACTTATTAGAGAAATACAACATCAAATTTGAAACGAATATATCAATTTGGAAAGTTTTTCTGCTTTGCGTTGTAATATAGAGTTCATCGACAAATGCTGCATGAGCGGTACCAGACTGTTTAAAAAATTCCTACAATTCATGTAATACCGATTAAATGTGAAAGAATTTTTCTACAATATTCATTCAAGTTCGCGGCATTTGACAGAAATCAGCATCGCTTTCAAGAGAAACTGAACAATCCAAATCAAGTAATTTGGTTTTAGCAAGGCATAACCTCACAGAAACTTCAATAGAGCCATGTATGTACATGCATACATTTGTCGTAATTACATTTTGGGTTGAGAACCATATTCTCGGCTAATTTCACTTTGTTCGGTAAAGCGTGTTTTATCTTGCAGTAGAATGGCAAGTTGGCATATCATATGGTAAAATGCGATCAATCTACTTGGTAGGGTAAATGGTTTGTTACCTTCCGACATTTCTTCGAACTCGAATGGTGGCGGTGGGACCATTGGAGGAGGCGGAATCACAGTAACTGAATATGATTGGTTAGTTAGCCACAAGCATGCATGGATGAAAGAATGAACATTCCGCAAGTGCACAACACAACACATATTAATAATCTATCGAACAATTGACTGGCCAATTATGGACTTATAAATTGGGCTAGGCACAATGATTTGAGTACGCGAGTCTGAGTCGTGTGTATCAATTTGAATTATTCACATCCAGTAGTGACAGATGAATTTTTTATTACTGAAGTTATATCATCATCATCCATTAATAATGATACCAGAAAAAAACCACACCTACAATAAAAGTGACAAATTTCAGATATCGCAACTTTAAACTAATAACGAATTGCCAGGATACGGAAAATGTAATACATAGGAACATAAATACCTTCTTCCAACTCCATGATGTCAAAGGGAGGTGGTGGTGGAATTGGTGGCGGAGGAATGAGCGATTCTAAGAGCGTCAACAGCAATTTCATAGCCAAATTTGGCAAATATTACAATTTTAGCATGATTTTAGCATTTCTTACTCTGATATTGTAATCTGATACCATAGTTCTTACTCAAACTGATGGAGTTTGACACTGATGAGCTTACATTGGGGTTTTTCGTAAATTTATAGTACAAACAAATCTTGCAGAGTTTATTCAGTCGGAGTTAACACACCAAATAAACCAGTTTGATCTAAAACACATCACTCTTGAATATCACAAATCATATTTGTTAGTAGAAGTTATCACGGTAATTGTCACGTTCATGTTAAAAAGCGTGATTTGTCAAATCCGTTATTTGACAAATATTTCTGTAGTGTCTATATATATATATAGGTATATCTATATATATAGTTTTGTTTATATGGTTACAAAAACTATATATGTAGTTATCTCACCTTCCTCTTCCATCTCTTCAAATGGGGGTGGTGGTGGGACCATTGGCGGAGGGGGTACGGTCGATGCTGAAACATTTATATTTGTTTAAAAAAATTGACCATCAATCATCAAACTGAGCCGCATAATTCCTTACAAACAGGTGAATTTTAGACGTGGACAGCTAGATAATTCGAGTTCGAGTTACCAATTATAGCGAAATGCTGGTAACCTAAATCAAATATAATTTGGGAATTTTATATCTTTAATTCTAATCAGACTTCTGGTTTTCTTAAAAATACTACAGGAGAACTGTATCGTGCGAAACAAGCCATGTTTGGTGTGCAGACATTTGCCATTTTCGTGAGTATGAGAACCAACTCTAATTTGATATGAACTTAACTTGATTTTTGTAAAGTTTCTTTTTAATTCGGAATTTCATTTATTTTCCAAGTCTTTGTGAATTCAGAAATACTAATATTAATGTAATTTGGTAAAGCTTAAAATAATCCAGTTATCCAACTCTTCTAAATGCAAGATAATGAAAAATAGTTACTTTCATCTTCTGGTGGTGGTGGAGGTGTAATCGGCGGGGGCGGAATCACTGTTGTTGCTGAAATGAATATGGTCATTCGATATCAAACTCAAAGATGGTATCCTGCTTATGACTTCACCAGCTAAGGCTGTGTCAACCAAAGGAGTTCAAGTCCCATTTAAAAATAGTACATTGAACGGTCTCTTATTCGAAATTTCATGCTGGCGACGTCATAGTTTGTGATAGGATTGTTGATATACAATGCTATTTCCAATACTTTAGTAGTTGCTGACGATTATCCCTGACGAGTGTCAGCCGAAAATATTTGGGTTCATTTAAATATGAATATACTATGCAATTGTACGTTACAACAAAGCGGGTCACAGAATACTTTGAAAACGAATTTGCCCCGAGACTACAAAACTTGGTTTAGCGGTGTCATGATATAAATGCTCACCATTCTCTTCCTCTCCCGGAGGAGGAGGTGTAGGCGGCGGTGGTGGCGGAACCGTGATATTGGTCACTGGAGAAATAACTGCACGTTGAATGTGATCTATCGTTTGCATGAAACAGGATAGTCTACAGATTCAGTGATTCTCAACATTTTTAGCTTGGGACGAGTAAAATTTCAGCACAAATTTTGTGGGCCGGTGAACCTTCTTACATCAAAATCAGGTTTCTAATCACTCGAGTGATAAGTCAAAACGAATCGGACTCGATTCGCAATTTTTAGTTGACTCGAGTCATTTTTTTAAGAATTGACCGGCACCGGTTTTCAGATCAGTAGTTGAGCCACTGCTTTAGTTTATCTCACAAGATCACTGTATACTTTATATCCTTTTACACAAATTCCAATAATACAAAAGTACTATACAATGTGCACATTATATCGCTATACCATATCCATCATGCGCATACTACAATTAACTAATACATCCAAAAATAAATCGCAAATTCAATTACCATTGACATCAGGCGAAGGAGTAGTTGGAGCAATTGTTGTGGTGACTACAAAAGAATATTTCGACATCACTACAAATTGTCCAAAAAATCACTAAAAGGATTGCTACGAAGATACTTAGCTAAAGATGAGATATGTGTCCAATAAGGATCATTCTGAACAAAAGTCTTGTGAAATACCATTCCTTGTTGCAAGAATTAGCATACAGATATATTTAATAGTTGGTGGTGTGATTGATTACCATGCCTTTACATTAATCCATATAGTAAGCCTATCATTTCAAAAGAAATTATAACAGATTCTTGCTATGAAGGCCCAAATTCAATGCCAAGATGAATAAACCGATCAATCCAATGCATTCACGCGTGGTGAATTAGCATCTAAAAAGTTTATTGCCGCAAATAGCACAGAAAAATATTATCAACATGACCAGCATGAGAGAATTAGATTCGAGGATGTTGGCCTACAATATAATCAGATGCAATTACCACTGATATTGTCAGTTGGCTGTGGAGTAGTATCGATGAAAATTGGTGCTGTTGTAGCCGCTAAAATAATATAAATCACATAATCATGCATACTATGTTGTAAAATATTATGCTACACTATTATATACTTCTAATTACTAACTAGCCAGGCGACAGACTGATGATAAAACCCTAGCAGTCTCAGGATTTCTGAAATAACATGTATTACATATATATTAGATATAACTACAAGATCTCTTCCAACAATAAGTCAGGTAAATCCGGTGATGTACTTCATAATTTTACCTGATGAAATATAGGAATGATTTTTATCATCTTAGGATACCGTTAACACCACTATGCTGTAACTGACATGACTAGAATGAATTATTATCACAGATTGCTTCAATGCCAATCTTAATAACCTATTCTTCGACAAAGAGATTTTACATACTTTCATTGCGAAAGGAATCTGTTCTAGCAGGAGTGGTTGTTTCAGCTAAATAACAGTACACCAATTAACATGCATGTACAGAAAGAATAAGAAAAATTGAGAATGAAGACAGTACCATTACTGGCTGTTTCGGTGACTGATTCAGGTTTGGTTGTCACAGGAACTGGCGTGGTGATAACTGGAACATAACAAATTACTCAAGCCATAAAAAGACATTGCATCATAAAGCGAAATACTATCCATTAGGGTTGGGCACAATGATTCGAGTACTCAAATCTGAATCGAGTAATAATTCTAATGATTTGAGTCGAATAGTGAGAGTTGATTTTTCGAGTACTGAAATAATTCGCTCCTTGCCACTAACAGTCAATTTATCAACGAGAATTATAGTTGTGATACTATTTTCCACTGTGGAAGCTTTAAAACCTCCATCGGTTGAAATGCAGCATATTAACAATGAATATACAAAATTAAGTGATGTATGACGTACGTAAGTATAAATTACATATCTGTGAAGTTGTGATCAAACCACAGTATTGACCAAAAGAGCAATGAAATATGTAACGTCAAAAATATGATAAGTTTTCTTTTATGAGATGAAGAACTTGCGTTATATTCTTTGTAGGGACATGATAATGATCGATACTAGTTTCAGAATAGATTCGCTCAAATATACTCAATTCTCCCCAGCTTTATTATCCATACTATGTATAATGACGCTGTTTACCAAACATACTATTCGACAGCACCATTATCCATCAACTAGAAAATACTCTAATGATTTCGGACATATGACAGATTATAACTACAGAGATGAAACTCGTGTAGGTGAAAATCAAGAAAATACCAAGATTTACCTACAATACCTACATTAAGGCTGTTCAAAAATACCTTTTTTTCAAATTGTACTGGCTACTTCATAAAATTGTTAGGTTGCCTAAAAAACGTTGCACGCTAATTTTGGCAACATTCCAACATATAGAAGCAATAGATAGACAAGAAAAAAGTTTTAGATTCGTTTAATTAAGGTATATATAAATTTTTATTGAATTTTGCTGGATACCCAATGAAATTGTTAGGTTCTCTGATAAAAGAACGATTCACAACAAATTTGGCCCAATTTCAGCCAGTAAAAGCGAAGTTATTGAATTCTCAAGATTTAGGATTCCCAATCATAGTATATACGGTGGATAAATCTAATTAAAGAATTTTCCACCGTGCATACTATTGTTTTCAAAGCAAAAAATTTGTTTACAAATAACCTCACTTTTACCGGTTGAGGTTGACCAAATTTCAGAGAACCTAACAATTTCATGGGTAGACAGTAAAATTTTGAAAATTTGATATTTGTTTTTATTGAATAGATCCAAAACTTTTTTCTTACATAGCAATGCTTCTACGGGTTGGAATTGAGCCAAAATTGGTGTGCAGCGTTTTTTAGGTAACCTAACAATTATATCAAGTAACCAGTAAAACTTGTAAAAAATTATTTTTGAACAGCCCTAACCTACATGGTACTAATACATGCAGTGTTGATACACGAAGCTACATAGTCATATTATTATAATCCCTGCAGCAGAATCTTACAGCAGACCCATTAATTACCGGGCACTTACGTTCACATGACCCGTTCCCAATTCCTGGGCCTTGATACCCATCGTTGCATATACATCTGAAGGTGTGTGGATCATTCACACATTTTGCATTTACATCACATGGATTGTCTTGACATTCGTCCACATCAACGCATGTGCCATTTGACTTCACAAAGCCACCAGAGCATTCACATCGATACGACCCTGGTTCGTTGACACAGTAACCATTTGGCGTACAAAGACGTTCGTCCTCGTCACATTCGTCAGTGTCTGTATTTATTATTAAAAACATCAGAAATTGTTGTGACTCAAAACACCATCGTTTTAGTCTGGTAAGTCTGGAAAACCGACAGAATGTAGGTTAACAATTACTTCTGCTTAAGGATTGTTCTGTAGTCGAGTACGTATTCTTGCTACCTGGTACTTTCAAGATCTCATTCAACCAGCAAACTCTATCTACTTATGCAGTCACTATACTTGGCCCAGTGGTTCTCAACTTTTTTAGCACACGGACTGATTTTGAAATGGCAAAAGTAATGGAAATAAAGAATTGGGCTATTGAACATTATATAGCAGTGGGATTTAGAAGAAAAAGAGTGCATTTGTAAGTATATGCGCGATAAATCTTAGTTAGGACTTGTCCTTAAACTGATTCACAAAAATATAGTGTAAATCAGGGTGTCTACATTCCAGTAATTGGTAAAGATAAGATGTCTTATCGGTAGCATCGTGCTCATGCAATTCCAACAATACCTTGTGTCAGAATCAGAACCTCTACATATGTAATAACTCACCAATGCAGTTACCCGTACTAGGTATCTGGGTATAACCGTCGGCACAGGGGCAGGAATAGCTACCGTAGGTATTGACGCAGGTAGTGTTTTGCCCACAACGATTCGGCAATTTGCATTCATCAATATCCTTGCAAGGTGTTCCTATGGAGTATGAAATATAAAGTCAAAGTTCCTTTGCATCCAATCCAAGCAGACTTGTACATACCATCAATCTAGTTAGCTGATGGTCAACTTACTATCTCTTTTGAACTGTCCAAGTTATAGTTATAGTTGGCGATTTTGAAAAGTGAGCAGTTGCAGTTCTAGTTGTAGTTGCGCATTTAAAAAGATTAGTTGTCGAACAGCACGTGTCATTTAGCATTGTTACACCGGTGTTTTGTTGCGTGATGTTCTTGCAGTCATTGCTATCTCAGAGTCATCACTACTAACAGTGGCGTAGTTAGAGGGTGGGTTTTGGGGGTCCCATTCAGTAACAGTTTTATTTCAATTAGATCAATAGCCCAAAAGATTGGGATACAATGAATAGATAACCTTGAAACCCCATGCCTTTGAAATTCCGATTGTATCACCAATAGTACTTAGCTCATTTGCAATTCAGTTCAGAATCTAGTTAGTCTTGTTTTAATTAGTTAATTATGGATTTTTAAAGGTCGTTAGTTATAATTGTAGTTGCAGTTTTTGAAAAGTGAGTAATTCTAGTTCTCGCTGCGCATTTTGAAAATCCAGTAGTTTGTGCAAGTATGAATCCATGCCATAGCAGAATTCGACACTTACCGGCAAATCGGGTATAACATTCGCAGTTGTAGCCTCCAATCGTGTTTACACACTCCCTTCCAGTCACACCACAGAGGTCTTCAAGTGCGGTGCCGTTAGAGCATTCATCAATGTCTAAAAGAGAACTTTCATTTCAGCTGCAAAATTTGTAGGCTAGACAACATAAGTGTGCCAACATTTAGTTTATAATACGAGCCTGGAGCCTCATCCTATGCTTGCGCCTAGATTAGTTTGTGAGCGTAAGTCCAATTGCACATCGGCTCAGTAGCATAGAGCTCAAATCGGTTTTGCATACTTGCATCAATTGAATAGCACATTCATATTGAAATGAACCCGAATATTTTCGGGTGACAATCGTCAGGGGTAATCGTCAACAACTAACTAACCTCCCAACTCTCTACTAGTTGCTGACGATTACCCCTGACGAGTGCCACCCGAAAATATTCGGGTTCATTTCAATATGAATATACTATTCAATTGTATATTGAAGTTCTGTACCTCCAAGAAGCTCATCAAATACTAGCATCACTTACTCAAGTGATTATGATTTTAGAGCACATCAGTTGATACCCGAAAGCTTCTAGTAGATTACATAAACTTCTACAGTCTTTGCTGATCTAGAATACTTCCTTTTCACATACTTGCAAGTTACCACTTCTACTTGTACTTGAACATAAACTCACAACGTTATAACGCAGTGTTTCTCAAACTGGGGGGGGGGGGGGGAAAGCATCTGAAGGGGGTATAAAGCTGCCTGAAAGGAATTCAGTTTTTTTAACGCGGAACAAATTTAATTTGTAATGAAATTTCCAAGTTTCAACAACGGCAATAATCCTGATTATATTACGGTTTTGCATAGTTGCGTCATTCCGTCCAAACAGCGATGCTGGATTGACACTGATACTAGACCTTCCACCGATCAGAAGATCTCTCTGAATTAGGAGTAACTGATGAATTTGTGTACGTGTTACCGGATGCTTTTTATGGTCTGTTCGTCAAGCATCTGTGCAGAGTGTGTAGAATGACACAAAGTTATGGAGAAATAAGATATTTCCTTATAAGGTCATGTCATATGCCATGTATAATATAATTTTTAGATCTAAGAAACGAGGATTTAAATCGAAGTGGCTTAAAATCTAAGTATAACCACTCCGAGTATATACTCAATTAGGACACATTTTGTAGAATGCCGCTCTGAAGAAGGGCATTTTATGGCAACCCACAAGTAATCAATTGAATTATTCTTTTGCCGAATTCTAAGATCCAAATAAAATTAGCGCTCTCATAACTGAAAAAAAAACACTGCACAAGATTTTAATGCGGAATATTTATCAGAAGTGGTCAAAGTTGTCAGCGTTGATGTAGAAGTAGAAGTAATGCCGTCTAATTTTAGTCAAGCACAAGTAGAAGTTTCCAGGTAAGTAAAACGTGCGCATTCTGAGCCCAGCTTTGCCTAAAAACCTGAAAACTGTGAAGAAGCAGTCTAAATCCGAAACTCTCGAGTAAGTAGTCAAAATCTACTTGGAGTGCTTCAAAAAGTAGAAGTACTTCATTACCTACCACCTGATATTTGGTAGAGTAAATCTCACTCACCCAACTGGACTTCCTGGCATTGAGGAATGAATTCATCATCACCCCCACAGACAGATTTCAGCTGGTCAATGTAGTCAGAGCAAACAGTCGCATCATTACTAGGACACGTGAGGATCAAGGTGTCGTTGTCTGAAAAAATAACTCGTGATTACCATTTACGTTAAATTAACAGTTTATTATGACTGCATTTACCTACTTCACCTGTTCGTTTATGAATGCTTTAATTAATTCAAAACATCACTGGATTTTGAATCAGTGAAAAGATAGAATGGTTTATCAGACACCTCACTGTTCAAATAATCATAAAACATGTTTCAAAGAGGTAGGAATAGAACTAGATATACTGACCACATATAAACCAAGTCTTTTTATAGCGGCTTTTAGTATGATTGAATGTGACCATACTATCAATGTAGTTAGTTGATAGAGTTGCTCATACAAAATAAAATTAGTTGCTCAACAACTAAAATACATGTATCGTTACTTGGCGTGAATTGTGATACCGCGTTCTGTTGTGAGAAGTTCTTGCAGCCATTGCTAGCTCATAGTCATTACTACTAACAGTGAGCAGCCAAACTCTTATTGATGCTCATTTGGAAAGCCGATGGATTAGAAGAAGGATGAGTTGCTTCGGGATTGAAACTAGTTAATTGCGGATTTTTAAAGGTCACTAGTTCTACATCTAGTTGTAATTGCGAGTTCTCAAAAGTCAACAGTTCAAGCTCCATTTGAAAATTTGAAATTCTAGTTCCAGTTCATTTTGAAAATCCAGTCTGAACCACTTTCTTGTCAATGAAATTTCGTTCCTCGTAATAACAGTCACTAACTTTACCACAAAGTATTGATCTCAGAAAATCGGTATTCTTCACCTGATAGTTCAAAGTTTTGCACGGTCAGGTTGTCCGGAAATTCCAAGCGTCCTTCGCTTAGCAGAACCTCTACCTCTGCAAGAATGTTTTCTGCAGTATTCCCGGCAGGCGTTTCAACCGTCACTGGAGTTGTTGCTACGACACTCCCCGGAGAAAATATCGGTTTTATTTCTCCTACAAGATTGGAGTTGGTTTCCCCGAGGATGATGCCGATCTAGACGCAATGAAATTTTTTCAACGTAAAATGGAGAGATTCTTGGAGGTACAGAACGGCAGACGCTCTTCAGGAGTAATCGTCAGCAACTGCAGTAGTAGAGAATTTAAAAGAAGTTTGAAGAGCTTCAATATACCATTGAGTAGTATATTCATATTGAAATGAGCCCGAATATTTTCGTCTGACATTTGCCAGGGGTAAAGGTCAGCAACTAGTAGAGAATTGGAAGAACATTGCATATCAGCAATTGTATCACAAAATATGACGTCGGGCGTCTGGTAACTGGTGGTGTCATTAGTTCAGGCTGACACCATCATGTACAGTACATTACACAGCTACTTACTATGGTCTTGAAATTCTCGGCCATGGCCAGATATGCAGCTGAAGACACGTTTGTCAGTTCCACAGAGAAAGCATAACCTGCAACTCCGAACCTCATGGACAGTGTCTTTACATCTGAAATCAAGCACATCCAGCGTAATCCAACCAGTCAACAACAACCCTAGCTCCCAAAACCTTTAAATTTATGTGTGATGATAATTCAAGTCAGTAAAGAAAGACTTCTATGTTTTTGGAGTACTGGATATGGTTATGACTGCTCCAACCAGCAGACATTGTCAAAGTAGTTAGCGTTGGTATTCATGTAGAANTAGAAGCAACGCCATAGATTTAAACTCAATTACAAGTATATTCAAGCTATATTCAAGACATATCATAACCGCATCAAGTTGACGTAGAAANTGAAGGTCTTTAGAGTACTAGATTTGGTCGAGGGGTCGCATACTTTTAGCTAGGGCTAGGATTTGTCCTCCTTTTTTAAANAAATGTCCTCCCTTCACCCGAACGNCCACCTTTTTATCTTAAAATACCAAAAGACCACAAATTACACGAAATGTGCACGGAATCAAGGAGATGGGTATTTCGGGAGTCGATGTATTTTAATCAACTCACCTAATATAATCTATAAACCGGTATTCCGGGACTCGAGTCGGAAAAATGACATTTTTTTCCAATCAGCCCAATGGCATTGGCCATATAAATTTGAAAATCACCCGTTTTCTCGCTACAGTAATTTTTGCAGCCTGCGAAAAGTGACCTCCTTTACGGGTCTCAAAATACGGTAAACCGACTTTTAGCAGTTAAAAGGAGGTAGCTAATTTCAAAATCGGATCTTCGCGAATAACGCAAATGACACTACAANTTGGAGCATTTTCCGAAAATATTAAATTACTCACAAAACTGGCCTCAAAACTACATTCCACTTTTCTAAATCTAAAGCATTAAAAGTATGTCGTCTCGCGTAAAAGAACTATTTAGGTAGATGTGGAAGTGGTCTTAAAATACAACCATTTCATTACTCCTGAAAATTAGAACTACGCTACCACTGACGAACTTTCCAATTCAGACATTATCCTACCTGTTGTTTGTTCTGTGGCATTGATGGAAGTTGTAGATTCTGAAATGCGGTCAAGTATTATATCCCATGCAGTAAATAGAACATGAGAAAGGTTACCTGTGACCTCACTTGTGACAGAGTTTGACATTGTAGCCATGCTTTCGGTGGTAGCTTAAAAAATATCGTATTATGAGGATTGCATTCTAATATATATTTAGAAGAACGGAAGATAGCAATGAAACTTACTCGGAGTTGTTGTGGATGCTGTTGCATTTTCCGCGGTGCCTTGTTCTGAAAGAAATACAAACACTGTTAATTTCCAGTAATNNATCAATAGCAATATATTCCTGGTCNATAGACTGCTCAGAGCTACCCTTAACGATCCTTTTCTATTTGAATCGGTCTGATAGAGTTAGATATATATATAACTCCAACTCGTCAACAATTGGTTTACGGTCAAATTTTATCATATGGATATTTATCATATCATATGGTGGGTTGCGTATTCCACCATACCAATCTGCTTCAACTTTCTGAGGTTTTCTATGCTAGATGTCATTTCGGCTTTCAATTATACACCAAGGGACAGTTACCTAAGTAATCAGACAGTTCTGTGTATGTGTAAGACATGCAACGGCCTTTCACAAACATAATTAACTCCGTATACTTGTTACTCGATTCAGAGTAAATCGTCAATTCGAACGGCTTGAAAAATGCAATGACTNATACGCTGTACTTCTAGTTCTAACATTCGACTTGACTTGACTCGACTTGAAGGCAAAATCTACTTGGGTAAGGCACTCAACNTAAGTTGACGTAGTCAATTACTGACCAATCCTGCAAACCAGGCATTATCATACCTGATGTGGTTTGTGCTGTGGTATCGATGTGAATGAATTCTGAAATGTAGGCAATTATTATATCATTTGAAATCTCGGTCTAAACATATCGCATTATCAGGATTGCATTCGACTAAAATTTTGAGAGCAAACAACAACCAAACTTACCAGTTGTGATGGGTGTTGTTGTGATATCCACGGTAGTTGGTTCTAAAAAATGATAACCCCTGTTATCTGAATCAGACTATTTCCGCATCTGATTTATTTACTTNAATTTCTTTTACTTGTTATATTACCATTAACACGATTTGCATCGTTACGTGTTCCGTATAGTTTGATTATGCCAAATTATATACGGTATATTATTATAGATATAGGATACATATATATAATATGCATCTTACATTCAAATATATTGTTATACATATTATTGCATATAGGCCTATATATGACCGTAAACTGGGACCAGCTGATTTGAAGACCTAATGGTATCGCTGCATAATTTTTTTCTGATTTTGAAATCAAAGTCAAAGACAGCACGATATTTCAAAAATTATTATCATACCTGGTGCTGCAGTCGACGTCACTTCTGCTGTTGTTGTCACCGCTAAATAGAAAATGAAAATTTATTCAATGCGTGCAATTAGTGGGCAACCAGAAATTGGCTGCGTGGTTAAATTCTGAATGCAGCTCATTAGCCTACTACGATTACTTTGTGTGTTCTGATTTTGTATGATGTGGACAAATAACACTTTTAAAATGGCAGCCTTTCCAATTTGATCCCACAACGCTATAATTCCACATGTAACGAAATGCTTTGTGAATGCCTATTGATTCATTATTTCTAAACACGAAACATATCTCTCATTACTTGCTAAAAGGCCATGACTCAAATCCTTAATATTAATGATTTTTTTCAGATATACTACTTTTATATCAGTGAGTAATGTGGAAAATGGTTTGTTCAACATTTATGGAGCATTCGAAATATGCCTCTATTTCCATTCAGATATCTAAACCAATATTATGAATATATGTTATTAGTCACCGTGACATGAAATTGATAACTTGGAACAAAGTCATAATTTCTTTTGGTAAAGCGGACAACTCATTTTGGCACCTGTGATTAAATCCATATCAATTAGGCTACTATACTTGGAGAACTAGATAATTATAGTTGTCTGTCTAATAAGTCTAAATAGAGTGAAATGCCGGAAATCTAACTCAAATCTAATTTCTTGAAAATGCTACAGGAGAATTGTATAGTGTGAGATGATACAATCAAATCAGACAATTGCCATTCTCGAGCTTATTTGATACGAACTGAATTTCTTTCTAATCCAGAATTGAATTCAATGTCTAAGTGTGAATTGAGTAATCTAATCTGATTTGGAAATACTAATGATCCCTGATCTCTAACTACCGCTAAATTGTGTTTGCATTGTTCTTCTAATTGTTACATGATGTTGGGTGTTGTTGTTCTTTTCGTTCTTAAGTTTCTATCTTATATTTATTTTTATTGGCTATTAACTGTGAAAATTGCTCGTGTCCTGGGTCACTCGGCTATGAAGACTTTGGCATATCGAGATTCCCTTATACCTTGCATGTCGCATTTCACTGTGTTGCATTTTCATTGTGTGATGCTGATTTGTAATGTAGACGATTAAAGATTTTCTCTCTCTCTCTTTCTCAATGTAGATATAATTCCAATTCTAATCAAGGTTGATACAGTTGAAAGTTTTGCAGTTCTTGAATTCTACTACACACCTTCACAAATGATACCATCGCCAATGAATCCATCTTTGCAGTTGCAAATGTACGATCCCTCAGTGTCTACACAATCTGCATTGGCATGACACACGGCAGTTCCGGTAGCGCATTCGTTAACGTTCTGGTCGCAATCCAGTCCGGTGTAACCAGTGATGCAAACACATTTGTAGGCTCCTGCTATGTTCGAGCAGTTGCCGTAGTTGCAGTTAGCAGTTGGGCACTCGTCGATGTCTGGAACATAATTTACGAGTGAGTAAATATCAGAGGTAGTCGAAGACAACATAGTCAGGGTTGGTACCAGAGCTGTAACCAAGTCATAAGGTTCAAGTCACAAGTCAATTTTACTTTTCTAGTTTTGACTCTCAAGTCAAGTCGAGTCATTTTCAATTCACCACCGAGTCAAGTCCGAGTTCAAGTCAAGGAGTAACGGGTTGAGTCAAAGGCAGAGAGTTAAGATTTGAGTCCGAGTCCAAGTCATCATGTTTACTGTTCAGTACCGAGTTCAAGTTATTGGTTAATATCGAAGGCTTCGGACTCATAATATACTCCTTTTTCTTACTTGAATAGCTTCTTGGAGGTACAGAACTTCAATATACAATTGTATGGTATATTCATATTGAAAAGAACCCAAATATTTTCGGCTGACACATTTCAGGGGTAATCGTCAGCCACTAGTAGAGAATTCAAAAGAACATCGTATATCAACAATTGTATCACAAAATATGACGTCACCAGCATGAAATGTCGAATACGAGAGCGTTCAACGTGCTATTTTAGATGGTACAAGAACTCTTTTTGTTGACACAGCCTCGGCTGGTGTATTTTGATAAAAGTCGACGAGTGTCAGCCAAAAATATTCGGGTTCATTTCAATATGAATACACCATTCAATTTTTTTAACTCTAAACAAGTTTATTCAAACAGATAAAGGACAGTTTCTGGGCCTATTTTTCAATTATCGTTCCTGATATAAGAGCCTTTAATAAATNCTATAGAATGTGTCAACTGTCGAGTCATATGACTTGGTCAAGTCATGTGCAATGACACAAGTACAAGTCGAGTCAATACACAAATTGACTCAAGTCGAGTCAACAAAAAATTTCGGCTAAATCTGACTCCCATCAAGTCCGAGTCAAAGTCATGGTGCAAAGGATCAAGTTCAACTTATAGTGTTGAGACTCATACTACTGTTCAGTCTAGAGTTCAAACTATGTTCAACNCATTTTTCCAAATTTTACTGGCTACTTGATAATATTGTTAGGTTTTTGCTCATTTGCAACGTATAGAAGCATCGCTATATGAGAAAAAAGTTTTGAATTTATTTTATAAAAATAAATATCAAAAATGTTCAAATTTGTTGTGTAACGTTTTTTTCAGACAACCAAACAATTTCATGGGGTAGCCAGTAAAATTTGAAAAAAAAA
>ATSW01011240.1:0-17821 GCA_000444245.1 Botryllus schlosseri
GCTGTGACTGTGACGCTTTGATGTATGCTTTAATCCACATACGGACTTGACGCTCAAGAAACACTTTCACGTTGTTCACCAGTTCAATTAAAACAACATAATACTGTACTCAATACTGTTGTACGATTTATAGCGAACCGACGTGAGTGTAAAATGATAATTTTAGGACCATGTACATGAATGTTATCCGTCGTGCTAAACCTGAAACACCACATTTTTCGTGTAGGCATATATCATGGTTGTCGGTATTCCGTTTATCCACACAAAAATCATGCTTCAAAATACCCCGATGGAAATTTAATATTGCGATAACTAAATTTTGTAGGATCACAGGTTCTGGTATAGGCTACAGTGTTTTCAACTCACCGAGTCGCGTATTAGTTGTCGTTAGTATGAACTATTATTGTGAGTGGCAGGATTTGTGTGTCTTACGCAGAGTGTTGATTTTATTTAACAGGAGAGTGAACATATTATTCATATGGGAACAANGNAGCTGTCAAACGCGAATGGAGAAAGGTANGCGGAGTAGCTTTATAACCAACCAAGCAACGGTTTTGCAATATTGTAATATANAGTATACTCGACTATTTAGAGANACATACATTATTCTGTACCTTCGTTGTTGTGACCTAAATAACTACTTGGTATAAAAATCAGTTGAGTATGACAATTCGTATCTGTCGCAGTTGAATGTTTAACCTTTTCGAAATGAATCCGAATACATGAAGTATGCATTGACCACATTCGAATACATTGAGCGTGTTTTGTATGAAAGTCATTTCCAACGCGCTTACCTCGATCCGAATTAATTCCATGTCATACAAAAACATGAATTGTATTAATTACCGACGACATCACGAAACTAAAAACCTAACAAGCTATAATTTAAGTCATTCGTTTGCCTGTGCTTTAGGTATAGATCAGTGGTTCTTAACCTTTTCTCTCCGGTGTCCCTTTAAAAAAAATTACGTGGGTCTAGCGGCCCTATTTTAAGGACTGTAGTAAAAACAATGGGTAAATGGTCGAAGTCCGGTTTCGGTTTGGGAATTCACTATTAGACCTCTCGACTAATTAAAGGTATAATTGTATGTGCTATTTTCGATCATATCCAGGTTGTTATAACAACCATAGGGTAACTTATACAGTCTTCGGGGTGGATATGAGAAAACGATTTACTGTATGGGCCGGATTCCTGAATTGATACATTAATCGCGTATTTGTCCACCGATAGCAGAAAGGAATCGTATTTAATGTTAGTGTTAAGATACCAAAACACTAGTCAATAAAATTATTAACGTAATGTACTTCAATAGCTGTTGAAGTCAATCAGACATCTGTGGTCGATCAAAGTTGTCGACAAGTTCTTTGAACTCTGGCTGCATGTTAGACGCACAAATTCTTAGTAAAGACTGTACGTGAACATAAGTTAGATTGGAACGTCTTGTTAATGTTTATGATCGAAAATGTTTCACGCAAATCCATGCAGATTCGTGTAGCGGGGCACATTGTCATGCAAGATAGGTATCTGTCAGTGGCGAGATAGCGCAGTGGTATAATCAGCGGCTACAACACCAGTGGGTGCGGGTTCGAGTCCGACCGAGGTCGACTTTCGAGTGTCTATACTTGGGTGTTGGAGGTTTACCTAGGCTCCTCCTCGCCACAACATCCGTGTCAGCGGTTACTAACAAACCTAGAGGTGGGCCGTGTTACAAGTCGGCAGTTACGGAAAATAAGAATAATATCGGCCTGGTGTAAATGACCATCGCACTCGACAAACACCATGAATACCCCAAAACAAACAAAACCGGTATCTGTCCGCGGACCGCTCAAAATCACGTCGCGGGGGCGGATCCAACAAGTTGCTAAACTAATCGAATTAATGTTAGGAAATCAAGTTCTTTTAATGGTTCGCATTTTGTGAAGTTAATTATTTTCGTAGATAAAGTGGAAAAAAGTATGTATCGATGGATCGAGAACACATTAACCCGATTTTGGAGTAGTCCATATTACGATTTATTTATTGTTCGGCATTTTACATATAACTCAAGTCTATCCGACTAGGTTCAACGTCGCAAACATATTTCTATTTGCTTTCGTGGTGATCAAAGTGTTTTTTAAAACTTTACCACGCTGGGTAGAGAGGATGAAACGGAATTAAGTATTAATTATTCAGTGGTATGCAAAATCAAGTTAATCATTTATTTCTACCAGAATTTTTATGGACCTTTGGTATCTTGTAAATATGAAGATGGTAGTGTGTGATAAGCATTTGCATTATGGGGGTGAGTAAAACGGACCTTGAATTTGATCTGACCAAAATCAACCTCGCGTCACACAAAAAAACATCAATTATATTATAAGTGTAATATCGAAAAAATTCCTATTGTGTTATATGATGTGCGATATCGAAAATAACAATTGTATTATATGATTTTTGATATCGAAAAAATAACAACACAGCGATTAATAATTTATGTTGGTCGTTCGTCGGTGCTTTAGGTGTTGATTGATAAGTAGAGTAAGTGATATTTTGGATATGCGCACTAAGTTGAAAACTCAGTGATGCTNCTGTGTATTGCTGAATTTAGCTATNTGTGGGTAAATTGGNAGTANTTCAATCACAACTCAAATTCATATTAANCGAANAATACCTTTCGGTGATTTGGATTTTGTGTTAATATTTGGNTCCATTACTGCGAATGAACAGTGATACAAAACACCAGATTACCAGATTCACCATATTACGGTGTACAATTCCGATTTCTTTGACGTTCCGAATTCAACATATAAAGCAATAACTTTACCCAACTAGTTTAAGCATAATCCCAATTTGTTTTGTGATCATGAAACTTTGTGAGATCGCTGTATCTCGCCATATTTTACATTGAGCGTGTTGGATGGTGCTGCGAATAGACTCAAGCATTAATCAAGCCACCATATGTCATATCTCACGCGCTTCGAATAGTGATCATACGAACCGATGCACATTGCGATATAACGGCGCTATGAGTATCTGTTTAGCTTCCCGTCACAAGTATACCGATAATATGACTTGTCTGAGTTGGTGCATTCGACATTAACCATATTACTGTTTTATCTTAAGCTCTATTACAACTCTCAAGTTCGTAAAATATTATTTGATAATCACATATTGCCATTCTGTAAAAAACAGTGGTAAGATAGTGAGAAACAGAAAAATTCCCGACGAACCACTTTTCATACATACTATATAGTCTAGTTGTATTTTTTCAGATCGAGGTGCTAATGATGATGTTTATGAAAAGTTTGTTCATATCATAACACCCTTCCCTACAATGTAAGATGTGGTACATATTAAATCATTTTAATTGAGTACTGATCGGATAGTTGAATCTCGTGTTGCGAATAAATTGGGTAATATGTAATCCGTAAAGAATTTGCTCGCATTACGATAGCTTACATTATCATACATGGATTCACTTGCGACAAAATATATCTCAATCTATCATTGGTCAGACATTCGCATCTCGTATACTCAATATACAACATGTTAATCTCAAAGTCACAATGTTGGATGTAATGAACATTTTATCAATCACTTTTCCGTCTTTGCGATGATGGAAGTGTTTGTGATAAATCTGTAGACCCAGAATGTTTTACATTAGGGACGTTATATAATACGAAAGAATTCAAGCAATATCCAACCCGCGACATGCAAAACCGGCCACACGCTATATGCTCGCGCAACTTTTATTTTATCGTACATACAACGGTTAAGTTAGACGGGAAGGTATAACCGGATATAACACATGGTGATCTGTCAGTAATTGGCCTTGTTAGGTTTTGTAAGATGTCGATATTTCGGATGCAATGGCGATAGCATTTTCCAATACTCAATTTTGACACGGGTAAAACAGATCACTGATTGAGTTGAGTTTCAAATCATTTTGTGAATTCTTTGACATACTACACCCGAGAAACACTTAAAATTAATGAATATAACATATTACCATGTCTAGGTGAGCTTGAGATAAAATCACCTTGATTCCGGGGTGGAAAATTAACACAGTGATTGTATATCGTGGGGTAATATTGTCATAAACAGTCAGTTGGGTGTTGAGCGCCGACATCCGCCTTGCGAAACGGTGCATCCTCGTATTACATTTGCGATATAACTACCATAGTAAATAATTGGACTCGACAGGATACCCGAGTCATTTGTCCCACAGAATATGAACTCCTTTTACAGTTAAATAAAAAAGACAGGTAGTTGGAACATAAATATAACCAGGATTTATTTAGGTTGCTGGTTACAGTGATTTATGCTCATGCAACCTTTTTTTTTTTTAATCATATACATACACTGTTTGAGTTTGTCGAGTAAGGTGCGGTGTAAGTGATATTTCAGTAATTGAATCTGTTGGGTTGTAACATGTCGACATGATGGGACGCAAAGGTGATACCATATCCAGAAACTCAATTTTGACACAGAAAAAAACCGGATCACTGATCGAGTGGCATGGTTTCAACCCTTGATACTGCTGTTTGATGGCCTTGATTAGTGTAAACGATTAGGCTTGTGAAATATTAGCTGATAATCACATCATAAGATTCTGCAACACAGCATCACGATATATTGCAATATATCACATGGATTCGCTTGAGATAAGA
Source organism: Botryllus schlosseri (assembly GCA_000444245.1). NCBI lineage: Eukaryota > Metazoa > Chordata > Ascidiacea > Stolidobranchia > Styelidae > Botryllus > Botryllus schlosseri. Next base: position 4,651 of record ATSW01011240.1, read on the forward strand.
TCATCTGGATTTCGGATGTGAAAATTAACACAGTGATTGTATATCCACGCGTAATAATTCTGTCATACAGAGTCAGTTTGGTGTTGAGCGATTGTAGATTTATCATGTCTACTTAGCGCAAGAGCCGTGCATTTTAACGCGTGCATGGTTAATCCTATACATGCAGCTTGTCAAACGTTGATTCCCCGTATCACATTTACCACAGGTATTTATTGGACTCGGGATACCATAGCATTTGTCTCCGCAGAATATGTAGGTCACTTCGCATTAAAACACCTGTTTTACGCTCACGGATTGCTTCTAGTCCAACCTGTTCCACGGGAAGCAATTCGCGTAGTGATTTCAGTGGACAGGATACCATAGTCATTTGTCTCCGCAGAATATGTAGGTCACTTCGCATTAAAACACCTGTTTTCAAAATCGATCGCGGGAAGCGCACAATGACGCTTTTTCGAAGCTCCGTAGGTCGATTTTCGACTGCTAGCTAGCTCAAAATGCACCGTTTCTGACTTCCGAAATGCGACATTTGTGACTCGAAATACAACATTCTTGTTTCCGGTATTTTACGAATCACGGGACCAAGAATATACTACTAGCGTATATGCTTCTACCTACAGGGACGTGAGGTCAGAAGAGTCTAGGGAGGCAGTGCCCCTATCGTCATGGAAAGTAAAAAATAGTGAAAGCGTTCATTAATTTATTGACATCTGTCTAATTTTCACGAATGACTAATTTTGAACATTTTTTAGACTAGAAACTACGCAATATGCATCTTTGTTGCTCATAAATAGGGCGAAGGAGAGGTGACGCTGAGTCGAGCCAAGCCTAACGCGTAATTGCCCAATTCGCCATAAATAATGCAGATGCGGCATGGGGCCAATAGTAGAATATATAGCATAATTATACGGTCTGTCGATTATATAATTGTTAATATATTATTTAAAATAGCGTGACGAAATACTTTGATATTAGGTGATGATGCGTCAAGAAAATGTTAATTTATTGCTATGAGAAAGTTCTTGAATTAGAATTACACGTGGCTTTCTTGATAACATAGTACCAGGGGAAAAGTTTACATCGCCAGTCCTTGTAACAGGCTATCATACATAACAGATTAAGTATCATATTTGTGTTATAAGCTAAGGATGTTAGTAGAGACTCAGTCACAGCTGATGAGCCCTCGTATTCGGCCGCCAAATTTTCATGAATTTGCGAAAAATAAACAAAAAAGAATGTAGCTAAGTCTGATATAGAACAAATGGCCGAGACGCACAGGCATCTCATGACGTATTTCCGCAGCTTCAGTCTTCTTTGCAAAGATTTTCTACTTCGTTCGGTGGCGTTGCTAAGGGATTTGGGGATTAGTCTAATATCTTTGAAACTTTTTCCCGTGATCGCCGAAGATATCTTATGAATGCCGTATTTTTTCTCACGATTTTGGTGGTGAGCCATCCCATCTTCTGACCTTACATCTGCCTTGCAGCTTGTACTCCCGGGTCGTTCGGTAACACGCGGTACTGCATTACAGTCGTTATTTATCTGTGTGGCTAGCAATCTATCATGATCAGACTTCGCTAAGTTCGGAGCGGAGCTAAATAACGCCCTTGCGTCATTCAAATTTGGTTTTAGGATTTCATCATCGCACTGATCGACTTCGACATCTTGATCATCGCTTTTCGGATTGTCGTTCCTAGTCTTGATACCGGGAAATGACGATAAGCGCATGATGTGAGAAGCCTTTGAAGAAGACGAACATCTCTTCGATGCAATATGCACGACGGAGTAGTTTGTGTCTGCGGATGGCTTCGTCATAGTTTCCCTTTTGGGGCAAGTTGTGGATTTTTGCTTACTCCTACGCTGTTTGAAAATAGGATAACCGAAGAGAAATTGCAGTGATATCTAAAAGCAAGAGTTCGCGTAAGCAGCAGTGTGCGGTAAGCATTGCCGATATGAACAACATGCACGCGGTCAAGCAAGATAAACGGCCGGAGGTTTGGAAGAGATCAAATACAGAAAGTCCCATTGATAAATGTTGTACAGGGCGAGCGTGAAACTGACAGGATAATAGCAATGAGTCACCTACATCGACCATATTTGATGAATTTTGTATCGCAATATCATGTAAGTTAAAGGTAGTTTTGGGGCTCGGACAAATCAAGTAGCTGTTTCTGATCGATTCCTACCTATTATGGCACTATAACGGCAGTAATGACAGTTCAAGAAGAATGAGAAATAATGCCAGTAATACTTCATCGAAATTACATTTGTATTTCTTGACCATGACAATATAGTCCATGGCTCTTTGTGGCAATGCCAAGAATCGAAGAGATATTTTTCGTTGAGTCTTAGTGCTGAACTCGAATCATTACAACCGACGTTCAACTCCGATTCGAGTATACTCGAACCGCTGTGCCCAGGCTTAGTTATTTCCGTAGCCGGTATATTGTTTCCAGTGATGATTATCGGACGGACTCGTATAGCGTTCCGACCGAATTTTCGGACAGTCGGAGAGGATTCGGATTCTATTGCATATTTTGTTTCGGCTAGTTGTAACTTTGGTTACGGATATCTCTGGATAGTCTGACCAGACGTAACTTTTGATTCCAATCCAAAAGAAAAAAATCGTCAGTTTGACAACCAAATGCGAACAGTGAGCACCGTATTATAGGACTGGTAGCACTCTATCGTTGTTCTGTCGAAGGTCCAAGCATAAAAATCAGTTTATCGTAACCAAACCATGGCCTTTGTAACGACTATTCCCTAATGTTATCTTAGCTTAGATTTTTCGGAAAATGATATTTAATTGGGATTTTTCGGAAAATGATATTTAATTGGGATTTTTCGGATTCTGGTCGTGATATTTCGGACTCGCATGGATATTTGGATGAGTTTCTTGGGATTCTGACAGACATTTCCTCAAACATTCAAGCAGTCGCAGGGGTTCTCATAAATCATATCTTAATCCGTTTGCCGGATTATAGTATTGCCTAATGCAGGCGACGGCCGGTCTGTCATATTGATCTTACTCTGAATGATGCATAAAAATTTTCCCGACGGCTTCCATCAAAAGCCGTCATGCGAAATCAAATTAGGACCTTATGAGAGCAGCTCGTGACGACAGTAAATTCCATTTTATATCGCATGGGATGACTTTGATTGGTGAAATTCCCATAATAAATAATTGATGAAACAATCCTCGGCCCACGGACCGGACACGCACATCAGAACACATGCAGGCATTATGAAGTTTTCATAAATATATCTTCCATCCAGTGCGGGAGATTAATTTCTGAACATTATAGAAGCCTTCAATTAGATTGGATATAGTTTCAAAACCATGCAGCAGTCTGCGAGACGTAGAATGTTCAATGTTCATGAATGTTTCGTTTACATACATCCGTTCAAAACACCAGTATGAGATTATAGAAACTATTGCATGTCACGAAAGATGCCGTACTAGATATTATAAGATTTAAACAATTGCAAAAGTCATTTCATTGATAGTATCATATCTCATCTAACTTACTTGAAAATACAGAAATGCCATCGTTATCAGGAAGTGGGCAGCAAGAAAAAAGACCTTACGCTGAAATCCACATTCAATTGGAACGATACCATTTTGGACGAAATCAATCCTCATCGGAATAGTGGTATTGCGAACGATCTGTAATTTGTAAATTGGCAATGATTGACTTGAATGAATAGTGAACGCAGCACATTCGTACCGCAATTTATTGCTTAAACACCTACTTTTTGCGTATTGGGCCTATAGGCTACTATAGTTAGCATCAATCACAATCACAATCCATTGAGTCTCATTCACACTTGACCGGGATTTTCTTTGTATCATCAACTTGGAATTATGCATCTTTGTGTTGCCTCATGCCCGCGCTTCGAATTTTGTTATTGGAATATAGATAAAATCGTTTCAATTTCCACATGAGGCCCGAGTGGTTCCAGGTCCATGTGCAGGTGCAATGGTGCATGCTTCACAGCACGAATCACCGTGAATGTTGTCTCAATACGATTTCTTACACACAAAGTGGCCGATCGCTGGTATTATGTCCCTGTCGTGATCACAAAAGCATCGCTAAAGATGGTGAATGCCATTTTTTCTCGATACCCCGCGTAACAACACTTGTATTTCGAACCGCTTTAGGTATAGATACCGTCGTCAATTGAGCTGACATTATCGCGCTTTCCTTCAGCACGGCATAAACGAGGCGCTACAACGACAGGTCATACTTGTACCAATGTGTTGACTGAGTACGGTATTACACGACCGCATCCGATATTTAGGAAATGTAACACTGTTCACATGAGTCGACCATGACTAGTGCAAATAAAGACGACGTCGGATAAATATAGTACACAAGACATGGACAAATCCTTTATCCGCTTTCATTGTAACGAAGCGAATCAACATTGGATTCACAGATGGTGGCGAAGACTCCTTACAATACGGAATAGGGATTCGTACATACATCGGAGTCAGAATGTAACCGCTGATCATCGCAAAACGATTCAAATACCAGTGAGGAAACGAAATGCCCGGTGTCTCCAGGGTCATCTTACTGATACGCGATCTTTCAATGTGGATCTATTTTATATAAAAATCCAAACATGTTCTTTATCCGGCCTGGATACCTATGTTGCATACGACAATATGTCCTCTAACGCTATTTCAAAGACTAGACATTTACATACTAACACTTAACACACATCTGCACACTTTAATAATAACATATGAATGCGATGTAATTTACAAGATGTCGCCTTATATCACAAAACTCAAGTTCAACAAAGGCCGATATGGTGGAAGGGAATCTACGAATGAATTATAGGTGGATGAAAGATCGCCATTGCTGAGGGCTATAGTTTAAGTGTATGTTGCACATGGAGCCAGAACAATAAATTAATAATATGATTATGGGAAGGAATACAGACTACTTGTGTCATGCGAAAATGAAACGAAAACACATGGCGTGAGACTGCATAATGGGACAGAAAATATACACCGTTGGGTAGCGTATCATTCAGTACCCGAAGAGAATTAATAATCAGGTATCAACTAAGACTGGAATAATCGTGGATATACAGAAATCAAGTTTATTTACAGGCCGCGACGAGATTCGGATAGGAGTAGCATTTGCAAATCAGGTAAGACGGGATTATGATCACTGCACGGGTATTACGAATGACCATTACTGGCGCGCTATATTTTCACGAATTGAAGTCATCGTCAGATATAAATTGGAAAACTCTGAGAGGGAGCCCCAAAAGGCTAATCCCCTCATATACGGCATACATTATATTTTGCTGGTAATTGATCAGTGACCTCCAAGGCTCAAAACACTCTAATGCCTCGACAATACTTGGTTTAATATAGGCGGCCGACTATATAGCGCCATCGCTGTTGTAATTATGTTGGACAAAATCAGAAACGGTTCATGAAAGTTATTCGAATGCATTCAAAGTTAAGCAAGTCGCTCACCGTGCCGCTCGTCTTGACATCTTGTGTTCCGCGCATTGGAGCGATTTGTGGCAAGAAGAATATGATTGCAGAAAGGAATATTACCGATACAATAGTTGCCAAAACTGACCAGCTGAATTTAACGATCCATGGCCTGGCAAGATGCTTCAAAACTGGATGTGCATAGAACGCTCTTTGTCTTATCCACAAGAACACGTAAAGGCACAGAGCGGATGCCAGATACATCAAACCACTCACTGTGTGCCGCACGCATTGTGCGCGTATTGAGAAGCTGTTTTTATCCATGTACGCCCAGAAGTCCACCGTCACTCGGATAAGCACTATCAGACTCATGGTTAAAGTGAGCGACATCATTGTGAGATTCGCCCGTTTCCGAATCCGTTTATGTTGCATTCGGGCACCGCTATTTGCCGACTGCGGTTCCTCGCAGGACACGCTGTTGGAGTCATCAATGTTTTTTCTTGATTTATTCAATTTCTTTACCTTGTATCCGCAAACCACCTTTTCGGTGTATGGTTTCAAAAGACAGTAGAGTGTAGAAATAAATAAGTACGTAGAGAAAGCGAGGAATATGCCTCCAATTACGTAATACACGTGTTGCTTGGGATGTACAGATGAATCATGGTCTGGAGTGGATGGTTTTACTGGCATGGTAGATAGTAGATCCTTGCATTCGCCTTACAACATAGTTATGATATGCCTATGTATGGTCTTATCGTATTGATCTGTGTATACAAAATAGTCAGATTGTCTAACTGGAAGATCAGATACATATCTACAATCTGGTGTATATAGAATTGTACTGATGTTTCAATTTTAGTATATATTTCAGCAATCTGTCTTGTGGGACTCTAATGTCAGTAAGCGGTTATACACAGATCCTTATATAGGAACTTCAAGAATGTTGCATATTTCGATCTCTTACAAAGCAATCAATTACGTTCGGCCTATAAAGATGAATTACATCAAGGGCGGCTTTGTCACATAAGTGGCGTCGATGCTGCTCGGTGCTCGCCCATCACTACTCGCTGTTGCATATTATATTCATCGGGTAACGATGGTATAGCCTACCTCGAGTCCGCAGATTCAACGGTCAATCGTCTTTGTCCATACCTAACACTATTCAACTATCGACACAGCTATAATAAACCCTCAAAACACCCAAATGCATACAGTTAGATACAAATGTCATCAATAACATACTCTGTATCTGCCATCAGCACTAGATGTACTGACGTTTAAATGATCGTTATCAACCAGCACTGATAGGCGTCGTCACGAAAAAGACTGTTCCTATAATACACATATTGCGATGCATATTTACAACTGCGTTGACGCAAGTGTAATCCAAGAGTCACAGACTAACACTTAGACATGCGTTCGTATAAACTATTTTCCTGGAAACTGGCGGTCGCCAAGCTATAAGCTGTTGTGATTTACGGCGGGTCGGTTTATTTATTCGCCATAAAAGATAAAAGGCTAGGTTGAGTAAATAACATTAGTTTTTATGGCGGAGTAAATTTCGTAGCGAGCAGTCTAATATTTCCCCCGTGAATTAGGCAGCAAAACATGAACGAAATAATGTTACCAGATTGCGATCCTGAATCAAAGTTCGGCGTTTCCTCGGTAAAAATATTTGTGACCAATAAAGTATTCACGACGGTATTAAATGATTATCACAATGCGATTCGAAGAAATGTGGATGCGCCCTTGCGTACGTTACACACTTTGATCGCCATTAGGACAAGTTGATAGTGTAAAAAGCTTTTACTTTTACTTTTGCAACAAGCATTATGTCAGAAGCTTTGAATGGATAAAAAACGCAATGTGAGAGACACCTATACCATACATACAGTCGTATTCTGCAACCATCGGGATTGAGTCTGAGTCCGACTAAGTCGCGTGTTCACTCTTCAGTGTTCAACTGTTCATGTCTTGTAGGTAATAGATATGCTGACGGCCCCCAGTCAAGTTAGTACGACTCTATTCTACGTCTTTACATACACTGACTAATATAAATCTCCTCACATTTTCAACATACCTGTTCCTGTTGTACATTGCTAGCGCATAAATTTATATTGAATTACATACCCTTTTTTCAATACTAGGACCCATAGCTTGAACAAAAACTTATTGGCAGTTTCAATTCTTTACTGTAGCATCCATCCAATCAAAAATCAACGACACTCATTACACTGGTCGAACGTTGTTATAACTCGCGTACTATATTGGCGTTCCTTCCGCATCTATTACTAAGACGCAAAATCTCATATGAAAACGCTCAATTGTAAGACATGTTTACATATGACGGAAACACTATTTCCGTTCTGGTTCCACCATTTCCTATCCAGCATCAAGAGAAGGAACAAGTTCAACAAAAGTCGAGCGGTGAGTCATCGTTATTAGCTTATTCTGAAGTAGCCTCATCTAGCATCGCCGATCATCTTGAGTACAAATCCAATTCATGAACGATCGCTGAGATATATTTCGAGCGTATGTGTTGTAACACCGCGCGAGTCACTGCTGGCGTGCGACATTATATTGACACACTACTGCCAATTGTTCCACGACGTTTCGCATTGCTAGAAATGTGAGTTGCGATCTGACTTACCAATGACCTGCATTCGGCGACAGCATTAGAAACGCGTATTTTCAAGTCACACATCGTCGCTAAACGTCTAACCAGCAGGCTCAGCAAATCTTCTTACTGGCAATTAAAAGTAGCATACGCCCGGTAGACCTACCGCACGCATTTGATGCTACACTTTGGATCAAACTATGTCACTATGATCCAACTCAATTTTCACAGCGCAATATTCGGAGTTTCTAGCCGACTGCATTTAGCGCAGTGGCATATACCATCGTCCATCAACTAATGATTCCTCGATGCCAACAGCAAACTGCGCAGTGCGCATACACAACAACAAATGAAGTGGAAAATAATGTACGTCTAGGCTTCTTACGTTTACGATCAAAAGCAATAATCATATTATATTATGTCTGTCAAGTATGATTTATCACCTTAACGATTGTATCTGCTCTCCATATCTCCCATTGTCTGCGTATGGTTTAGCTTGGAGATGATTGGGACTTCTTATAGTGTTGTAATAAGCACACTGCCTGTTTTTAGACTTCACGATTATAGCGTTTGTTTCGTCAAAGTAAGAGACTAATTTAGCACTGGCCTGTTTGAGCGATATACATATATATTAATATTATATCCCAGGTCATAGTTGTACCGGAACATTCATTGTTGTTGTAGTTTCGGTATTCTGGGTGTTTCAACCAATATAGTCATTGGTCATGGTTATTTACTACACGAGGCCGATATTCAATATTCATATTCCTGATCTGCCGCGGTTTAACACGGCCCTCTTTCGTTCTAAGCTTTTTAAATACACGGGTTCGCTGCTGGGCCTTTGTAAGACATCTCTTAAGCAGACCATATGGCGAGGAGGAGCCTAGATTAACCTCGAACACTTAGGTCGATATCTATGTGAAATATTCTACATGGCGATCGACTTTTGACTGGTTTGAAAATGTGAATGGCGTAACTTTGTTATCGTTAGCTCAAAGAGTTACGCTATGCTTTGTACACACTTCACATGCTTAGAACGTTCGTTCAGTTCACGATAATTCAAAAGTTCGTGTTCACAAACGAGCCTTGGCAACTTGGTCAATGGTCATTTGGTCAATGGTCAAGGGTCACCATCCGACTTTGACTGAACTCATATTTTCAGAGCATCATAGTTTCGAATGGCATAATGGCGATTTCATGCCCCTGCCTCTTTGAATGAAAAGTAATTAGTCATCTACAACAATACGGAGTAGTGTTTGAAATCAGCATTGTGGTGTCACGTGACATTAAACGTCATAACCTTGCAAGAGTTCGCACCATCACTATAGTAATCAACTTCCCAAATGCTGCTCGCAATTTGTATGTTGTTATTTTTGGTTATACGTAGAAGGCAAACTTCTTCACCTCATTTTCTCGCGACTTCCCTAAGCAGTCCAAATGGCGCCACAGTTGAGAAACACTGCAATAGGCAAGAGATTCTGCAGACATACATTGTGATGTATAATAATTTATTATAGTATAATATATAAGAATACTATAGTATACTAAATCCATTGCGCGTTCATTCCGCTGCCCACGCCTACGAATTGTGTATACAAACACTTCGTTGAGTTTTCAATATTGCGAGTGTTACATGCGATCTTTGCATATTATAGTAACTAATCAGAAGGGAAATATATACACAATTTTACACGCACTTAACAGCATTAAATTTACGCAACACTGAAATGAAAATCTCTGTGTTGATATGGATTACTGGAAAACTGCACATGGAAGTAAAACCAGACGTGGTTCATCACAGCTGAGTGAAGCAGGTAAGTCCGACTCAATTTCACCGTGTTTTCATAATACTTGGACAACATTTACGATGGATTTTTCTCTTATGATATATCAACTACAAAAGCGCACTCCACTTCATATCGACACGCCGTCACTAGGCTACAAAGGACTATATTTGGTTTTCACTCCACACCAATACTGTTGTGACGATGATGCAAGTTGCAATTACTTAGTCACTTAGTGTAATTAAATCTAGATGGGGGACCAGATTCTACAAACACCAAAATAAGTTGTTTTGAGAAATTAGGTATTTAAGTGAATTTGAAAATTAACATCAACATGAATTAAACGAGCGCGTTTCAATCGTAAAACAAGTATGTAAAGCAGGGATCCTTAAACTTGGGCCATGAAAGTAAATGAAATTACTATGATTGCTCTGGCAACACACTCCTCGGCCTAGAGTCCGAATAACTAACACGGTTAGATGCGCAACACGTGATTAACGGTTGAGTACCGCGATCCAGCTGCCGATATCCGCTCGCTTCAACCGGTCAATACCGAGAATGCTAGTATACCGAGAAGGACAATACCCAGAACGGACATTACTGAGAATGGACAATACCGAAAATGGACATTACCGAGAACGGACAACACCGAGAATGGACATTGCTGAGTAAGTACAATCGACCAAGTCGACTGTGTGGTACCATAGCCATTAAGTGTCAGGCCCATCAAATATGTTACGATGATATGGTAATATACATTATCGGTAATAGCATTCTCGGGATTGTCCGTTTTCGGAAAAGTTCATTCTAGGTATTATTGTCCATGCTCGGTAATGTCCGTTCTCGGTAATGTCCATTCTCGGTAAGCATTCTCGGTAATGTCCATTCTTGGTAATGTCCGTTCTCAGTAATGTCTGTTCTCGGTAATGCCAATTCTTGGTATTATCCATCTCGGTAATAGCATCGGTCGTGTCCATCTCGGTAATAGCATCGGTCGTGTCCATCTCGGTAATAGCATTGTCGGTATTGGTATGTAACCCTTCATAGCATGCAAGCGGCTGGTCGTTGGCCAGATTGACTGTTGTTGGTTTGGAGAGGACCAAGACCAAGGGCATTGAGAACAGGTTGTTTAGTGGTACAGTACATCTAGCAAGTGGCGCGGCTATCAAAGCATTGATATCAGTAGGATATTGAGCAAAAGAAGTCATGAAATTAACTCAATCAATGTGATCAATTGGATTCAACATCGACTATCACTGACTAAAGCAGTGGCTCCCACCCTTTTTCGTCTCTTGGACCCCTTTGCCGATATTTGAGCTAAAATTCCCCCCTGCGAAAAAGTTGCCCGGTGACTATAAAAGGTGCTTTTTAACGCACAACCATTTGTTGACTGAGCAATATATGGCCACGCCAAAGCATATTCAGATATGTCCAAATGATGTACCGGGGTCTACTTCTGTATCAATTATTTAACACTAGGTGGACAGTTATTTGGAAAGAAATTTGGACGCCACTTTCCATTGTGGCATTATTTCACTAAAGTTGGCCTGAGTTTTACCAATCGGGTAGCTGTGGAAGAAAAATTAATCCCCAAGCTCACTTGCGATGGCCTTCAGTTGAATCGCGGACCCAGTGAAATCGTCTCGCGAGCCTCACTTCATCAGGGAATTTCTACGGAGAGGCTTTACATCTCGCTAAAAATCCTCCAAAATATACAATTGTAAAGAACTAGTTTCATACTTAACAGTTCTATCATGAAAATCTAAAAACCCTGCGAACCTAGTGTATCATCCGACACAACCCGAAAGCGAATTTCCCCCATAAAAATCGCGAAATTCCCCCTAAGGGGGGAATTCCCCCCGGTTGGGAACCACTGGACTAGAGGATATCGTCCAAGAGTTACTGTAGGTAGGTAATTTATTGACAGCAGCGGTACTCCAATGTGTTCGACGAGAAGCTAAATTTCTCGGCGGAGAACCCGCACGAACAAGTCGTAGTAATTTTTACGGTTACGGACCACGACCTGGCATACTGATCTCGCCTTCCGAAACATTAGGCCTACATTTTTTGTCACCCGTCGTTTTATATTTTCTTTTACTTTTCATTCAGTGTGCATTAGGGTGGAGTGAAACTAATTTTTTTAAATCTAAACAGGGGGTTCTTAAATCCTGACAAATGACCTAAAACTTCAATAAAAATTGACTTTCGGTGACTGCCCCCATTTTACAGCCGGCTACTCCCCGGGTAAAATTGCCCATCTCGACAACCACTAGAGTCATGATTAGGGCAAGTTTTTGCAACTTTTGCGACTTTTTTTTACAGCTTCGGGCAGCTTCCTAAATACTCGTAAGATACGTAGAATGTTGTTTTAAGCTGTTTGAAGGAATCTTATAGTGCAACTTTTTGCAACTTTTGCAACATTTTGCAACTTTTTCGATTTTTCATGAAAGTATTTTTGATTTTGGTGAAATACACGGCCAAATTCGACTGAAATAGCGTAAATCATCACTGACGCAACGCTCTTACTGGTATTTCGGGAGCTGAGTCGGAAAGTTGACCTTTTTTTAGTCAAACTGGGAAGTTGGCCTTCTTTTTTTTAGTTATCCGAGCAAAATGGTGGTGTTTTAGTGCAACTTTTGTCAAAAAATAAATGCAACTTTTGTCAAAAATAAATGCAACTTTCCACGGATTTCACTGCAACAAAAACGTGCCCTAGTCATGATATATAGCTCAATAGCTGCCAAAACATCATCCTTCTCTCTGTCTTAAGAAAAAAGTTTTCTCTATTTTGGACACAAAACGAGTTACAACCGAAAAACAGTAAAATTTTGATGCGGGTAGGGGATGGGAGTAACTAAGTTTCATGTTGGTGTGATCTACACAAGAACAGCTAAATAAATAGATCTCATTATCTAAAAGCTCATTGGTAAGAGCTGTTACTCCATCGAATTTTAGAACAGGCCCGCGGGCGACTCATCTGGTCCTNGCGGNCTACCTGGGGNCCGCGTTGGTCAAATGCCCAAAGTGCATGAGTGGACGGCCCATAATAACCTTCGTATCAACGCCGCGAAATCCCAATTATTCGTGATAAATTCCAAAACAAACCTTACCGTTAGCATCGCTGGTCAGTCAAATTCCGACACGGAAAATGCCAAATACCTCGGGATTCTACTTGACCCGAACATGTTCTGGAAGACAGGANCGTAACANNACTCCGTCAGCCACCCCTCCCCAAACAACGTTGGTCTTGGGCCTCCCATGGCTGATAAACTTCCGAGCGGCTTTCCCCCAGACCGCCTTCAGGCTATCCGCTTA